>JAFEME010000004.1:98868-198689 GCA_018831755.1 Niveomyces coronatus | reverse complement strand
GGGGGGGGGGGGGGGGGGGGGGGAGGAGCACTATTGGTTGCTCTAGTAGACGCTGCTGAGGGAGGTTGTATAGACTGAATTGAGTGATTACCCGAGCGAGTATGGCGCCATCGTCGACGCCGTTGTTGCGGACGACAAAACCCAGTTACTGCTAGCGGGAGGAAGGGGCGTCTGTGTCAAGCTGAAAGTTTTAGCAGCAAGCAATTACAGAAAGCGGACGGAGACTTGAAAGTCCATCTCGATATCATGATGTAGCCTTCCTAGTTGGGCTGGAAATTGAGTGATGACGGGAGGTCCGAATGAGGCCTAGTCTAGATCGTTAGATAACAAGAAAAGCTTAGAGCTTTTCTTTATAATCTATTAATACTTTTAAAGGTAGTTTATCTATTTAATAATTAATAGAGACTTATAATCCTTTATTAATTTTATATTAATTAGATTTTACTTTTTAAAGATTTTATATTAAATAATATTTATAATCTATTATAAGCTTTCTAAACTCTTGTTTTTAACTAGTGACCTTTTCTAACAAAAAAATACTAAACTTATTTTAGACTATAATACTAAGAAAAAATAAATGCTGTAAATTAAAATTGTATCTAGCTTAGAATTTTTTTTAAATTAAAATAATAAAAAATCTTTAGGCCTAAATTATAATTTCTATATTAGCACTACTAGAATAGCTTCTAATGGTTAATAAATAAGCCTAACTAGTCTTTTTAAATTAAGTATAACACTACTATTAATATAATAATTTAAAAATCAAGCCTAACTAGTCTTTTTAAATTAAATATAATACTATTATTAATATAATAACTTAGATAAATTATATAAAATTTCTTATCTAATGCTTTTAAAAAACCAATAACTAGATAAAAAGAGTCTAGAAGTAAAGTAGATTTTCGCTTAATTATATAATAGATCAATGTACTAGTAGTTCCACTACTATCGACACTAGTAAAACATGCCCACTGCCACCGTGGCACCATCACCAGAACAGAACAACTCATGATCTGGACCCAAATCTGCCAGATAAATCAACGCGGTTGCGGGTACTACCTATCGTGTGGGTACGGTATCTGCTCGCTTCCTGTGGAGCCAGTTTATAACCCTGTGCGAGACGAACGGGAGGGAGTGCAGCATGGGGGTAAACCCCCGAGCGTGTCTCTCACCACCACTTTTGGCAATAGCCTACAGCGCGGTGCCTTGTAATCGCTCGAGCAGGATTGGAAGGATCTCTTTGCCCGCTTCCAGAAGTGCTGACAACGGCGTCTGCACCAGAGGCGATCATCTGCACGGCGAGAAAAGTTCTGCCTGGCAGCGTGGCCTCCAATCACTGCTCTGAATGACACGCCACGCGCAGCTTCTTCTTCAGCCTCATCTGACCAAGTCTCTAGGGCTAAGCCAATACAGGCAGCTGCGGGTATGAATGAATAAGGCGTATGAGCGGCAGGGGGCGGCGTTTAACACACCTTGTGCCTGGCTTTGCTGTATTGAGAGCCTCGATCCCGCTGTGACGGACCTTCAGCGAGCTTGCCAGGACTTCGGATGCTCGAAAATCAATCATGGCTTCTTAGTGGATGCAGTTTCAGTCCTCATTCTTCAAGATGAGAAATGGCGCGCAGCTCATGGCCTGGGCCCGAGGATTCCGAAAACTAACAAGTCGTGCGTCGCGGCATCGAGGCACTGGAAGCTGTTGGTCCAGTATCAAGGATCGAGCAGGTATAAAAAGAGGTCTTCATGGCCGACCAACCAGATAGATTCAACTGCGAACCCTGACAGATCAATCGTCTTCCGACCAATTTCAAAGACAAAAAGATGGCTCTTAACGCGACTATGCGAGCTCTCGTCTGGAGCGGCGCCTTCAACGTCACTGTGCAGAACGTTCCTAAGCCTAGCATCCTCAACGGTACCGATGTTATTGTTCGTATGACTACGGCAGGTATCTGCGGCTCTGACCTGCATTACTATCGCGGCTTCACCGCCGCTAAAGACCGGCCCTTTATCATTGGCCATGAGGGCCTAGGCTATGTCTCTGAGATTGGTAGCGCTGTTGGACATCTAAACGTAGGGGACTATGTTGTTATCCCCTATGTATATGCCCACGGCCATCTTCCTATGGCTCCTGCCCTCGATGGTATCGCTGGTGGTGGAAACGGTAACCCTCCTCTTGATGGATTCCACGGTTAGTATTGTCCTTCTATAGCCCTAACACTTTCGCACCTTATACTGATATCATCATCTGTCTAGCTGAGTATGTCAGAGTCCCCTCGGCAGACTATAGCCTTATTCCTATCCCACTATCGCGCGACAACACCACTCGGCAGCTAGAGCAGGACTACATGACGCTGGGTGATATCTTTAGCACCGCCTGGACTGGCGTTACTTGGTCAGGTTTCGAGCCGGGCGATACAATCGCCATCTTTGGCGCGGGACCTGTTGGCCTGCTCGCCGCGCACTCTGCCTTTATGAGGGGTGCCTCGCGCGTTTACGTCGTTGACCACGTCCAGAGCCGCCTCGACCTCGCGCGATCTCTTGGCGCGACGCCTATTAACTTTGTCCAAACGGATCCTGTTGCCGAGATCATGAGGCTTGAGCCCGGGGGCGTTGTGCGCGCGGTCGACTGCGTCGGCATGGAGGCCGTCAATAGAAACCTCGAAATCCAAAACGGCATCGTCATCGACCAGATGGTTAATGTCACGCGGTACCACGGCGGCATTGGCATCCTCGGCGTCCACGTCATCCACCCTGAAGCGCCTCGCGCAGGCGAGCTAAAGCCTGACATCCAGTTCCCTCTTAACAACTTCTACTACAAGGGCCTTAGCGCTCGGGGTGGCCTGGTCGATCCGAAGCCGCTGGCGCCGCAACTGCTGCACCTAATCCAGAGCGGCAGGGCTAAGCCTAACTTTATTAAAACGGCCGAAATTAGCATCGAGGAGGCTCCCGGCTACTATGAGCGGTTTAACCGAACCGAGGAGGTTAAGGTTTTCATCCACTTTCCGTAGGGTGGTTTTAGAGGAAAGATCGCGGAGATGGATCTGAATCCGAGGGCATTGTAAAATATGGCTGTTACGGAACCATTCTTAAGTTGTATATTTCAACTATACATAGCACATTTAATTCGATTAAAAAGTTTACCGAAAAAGTATCGTTCCCGCCCTAATAAGAAATAATTGATGGCATGAGCCTAGTTCTTGACTCTGAAGCCGACCAAGGCGTCTAGGGAATTCCTAAGGAAAGCCCAATATCGTGACCGCGGCTGTCCTACGAATAAGCGGTCTTAGGCTCGAACGCCGGTAAAGTTCCGTCGAAACCGGGCTGCCAGCCTCCACAGAACGCCCTACCAGTCTGACGTTACATCGCGTAAACGGCCGCGTTGTGCGACATATCCATCGTATAAGCGCCCGAGCCGAACCGCTTTATACGTTAAACCCCGGTATGGCCTAGTGACGACCAAGAAGGAGCGGCTGAGGATAGACGCGTTGTAGAAAGGTTAGTGGTGTGTCTTATAGCTTGCACTTGTCGCGCTTTTGGTGGATGGCGAAAGCGCTGCTAGGAATGAATATAGCTTTCTCGCTCCCATTTTGTATCTATGTATATAGTGTGAGGACTGAGTCGTCTAGCGGAAGGAATGTCGCTAGGGGGAGGATCTAACTCGCTTTCGCATCTGCCCGAATGGCGTGCCTGATTTGCTCATACTGCTGGTCTGTGATAACTCACGACCCAGGGAACAACTCCTGTAAATAAGACCGAAGTAAAACAAATCATAGTCTATAGCTACATTTATAGACGTGAGGAATATAGAATTTATAATCATAATTCTATTAAGACGATCAGTCATATGTCATGCGCAGTATATGATGTATTAATTCAATAACAAACTCCTGTAGAAAGTAGACTTTTAATATAACAATCATAAGTTAATAACAAGTTTTAAACAATAGGTTAATAAAGAGTTGACCCTGAGTCTACCACCACTACAAAGAGATGTCTTAATTCTATTATCCATGTCATAGGATTCTTGGATGACTGATCTATCCTGAGCAGACGACGAGAACGATGTCGAAAATCTTTCAAGTCCACCAATGAGACAAAATTGAGGTAGAGCATTAGATCACGATTGGCTCATGTAATGACTTGAATATTTTGGAGATGTCTCCCAAAGACTAAAGCCCAGAGCAGTGTTTACTGCTTTTACCATTCAATCTTATGTTTTTACGAGCTGCTCTCTGTTCTCTCCCGTCTCAGCCTCGTCCTATAAGAACATCTTGGCCTGAGTCGACGTAAACATCATCAAAGCCATTATGTTTACGCGGGGGAAGATTCACTTGAGACGTCACATAGTCTGGTCAATCGAATTTCTCACCACGCGTCCCGACTCACCACGGCGGCACCGGGCTGTCGCTATTAAAGATATGATAAGGATGGCCGGTAGTCCTGTCTGCCGAGACCGGCGACTTTCTGCGTCTTCGCCTGCTACTAAGATCGATTTCTAACAAAATTGGTTTTAAAAGTCAGGCCTTATTCCCCGCCACTCTCATTCTACATCCTGCGTTGAGACGCACAACCCTAGTTCATGCTCTGATCACTGGCCGCGCCATCACCAGCGCTCAGGAGGAATTGATCTTTCTATATCACCTCTACAGACGTCATCCTGACTAGAACTTCTTAATCACAAGAGACTTCTTGATCTGCCGCCTGCGGCACACCATTTCTACATTGCTTCAAGATGGGCAGTCGTAACTATCGTGAATGCAGAACGCGCGTGGTCTAGGTCAGTCTCATGCCACGGCTTATGCCGCGAGGCGTATTGTTGTTCATGCTTGTCCTAGTCATTAGCCAACTGCCTTGGCGCCGAGCTTGCTTGTTCGTGACGAGAGAACATGTGGACCAGTCACCATACGCAAAGGTAGACTGGCAATACTTTTCTAGAGCATGGTATGATCATTGTCCTCGAGACCGGGCAGACGAGTTCGAACTTCATTTAGATCCTGGCCAATATCTCATCTATAGGATATGAGACGAGTGGTCAGTTTTTTTTACCGAAGAACGCAAAATATCCTCACGTTGATACTTTCTGCTAAGAGTTATAGGCTGTACGGATGTACCCCCAACTTCATTCTTAGTAATGTTATTGACAAATACTAAATGCGTTGTCCTTCTACGTTGATGCATCATCGCTGGTTTGAGTGATAACGCGCAACCACCTGCATTTTCGTTCTACCACCCGGAGTAACGCTACACGAACATGGCCCTACACAAGAAGCCTCGACGCAACACAGGGCAGTGTGTTTCTCCAAGTCCCACGCATATCGTCTAATTTACTTCCTGCGCCTCACAAATACTTCGATACATTCCCCCCCGCGCAAGCAGCTCTGTATGCGTGCCCTGCTCTACGATACGCCCCTTGTGCAGCACGTAAATCACATGCGCGTTCTGGATCGTCGATAGTCGGTGCGCAACAGCCACCGTGATGCGGTTCCCGCTGGAAGCCGCCTCCGCCAGTGCGCACTGCACGGCCCTCTCGCTCTCCGCGTCCAGCGCGCTTGTCGCCTCGTCGAGTAGCAGGATCGTCGGCCCACGGACTAGCGCGCGGGCAATCGCAACCCGCTGGCGCTGGCCACCCGAGAGCTGTGTTCCGCCGGCGCCGACTTCCGTATGCACGCCGTCTGGGAGCGACGAGACGAAGTCCCACGCGTTGGCGGCACGGAGGGCGGCCTCAATCTCCGCGTCGGAAACCGGTGAGGGTCTCTCTTGGGAGCTCGGAGATGCCGTGGAATCGCTGGCCCCGAGCGCGACATTTTCGCGGATGCTGCCTTGAAAGAGCGTGGGTTCCTGCTCGACGAGAGCAGCCAGTCGGCGATACAGTCGAGGATTTAGACTGTCTAGGTTCTCTCCGTCGATGGTGATGCACCCGCTGGATGGGTCGTAAAACCGCTCAAGCATGGCAATGACGGTCGACTTGCCGCAGCCGGAAGCTCCAACAAAAGCGACAAACTGACCTTTGGTAATCTGCACCTTGTACGTTAGCTCGAGACGAATACTAATCGGTAACTTCATGATACGCCTACCTCGAGTGTAAAGCCGCCAAGAATTTGCTTTTCTGGGCGTAGTGGATAAGAAAAACACAAATCGTTCATATTTATCGGCCCGCCGACGCCTGGCTCTTTATCTCGATTTTCCTCTGTTTCTCGCACCGTTGGCTGCTGGTCACGGAGCCAGAAGAAGTAGTCGGCCGCGTGCTTGCCTTTGGTCAAGCTTGTTGAGAACAAGAAGAATGTTGCCGTCGCTTGCGCCGAGTAAAAGACGCTCATAAAGGAGACGAACAAGTCAAAGATTGACACCTTCCCAAGAGCAAAGAGCTGACATCCGTACCAGAAGCCCAGCGCTAAGAAGAAGTTTTCGGCCGACTGCGTCAGCGCGAACCAGATCATCATCGTCACGAGCGACCCTTTCGAGGCCTTGACCGCTTGATTGACCTCTGTCGTATAGCGCTCTATAATTGTCTCTTCCATGGTAAGCGACGATACAGTACGAATCGCCGAGATGGACTCTAAAGCCAACGCGACGCTTCGTGCGTATCGCATCGCCAGCTGGTCGTCGAGGCGTCCATCGCAGCGAATCTTGAGCCAACCAGCCACCAATAGCGGGGGCATGCCGGCTAGCACGACAACCAGTCCCAGCTTCCAACTGTATCCGATGGCGACTGCACTGCATCCAACGACGTTGAGGACAGCGATAAAGACGAGGCCGACGTTAATGCCCATTAGCTCAAGAATCGATGTCGAATAAGTATCGATCCGGTTGGCCAGTAGTCCAGTGCTGTTCTCTGCACAGTCGAAGAACTGCATGTCTTGGCGGAGCATGTCATTCAAACTCTGGCGACGGAACTTGTGAGACATGGTCTGGAGTAGTTCCTGGTCAGCAGTGCGCCGATAAGTCAGACAAAAGGACCACCGTCTCATACCTGGGCTATGGTGTTCGAGTTCCATCCGAGAAGGAAGTATGACGCAAAGACACCAATGGCAAAGACAATGAACATTGAAGCATAGAAAGCCCCTTGGCCCACCATGGCAGATTCTGTTAGGGTAAAGACCTGGACAACGTGAGCGACCAAAATAGCCTGGCAGGGAAACGCAGCGCTGGCGCCCAAGCAGCCAAATAAGGTCAGGATATATATGCAGTTGAGCTCGGGGCTCTCTTCTACGATGCGCCTCACGATGCGGACAATGCCAAGTCCCGCGTGGCTGTTGTAGCCGTCACGATCTATCAGCTCCATGCGAGACGGACTGTCAGCTGTGGCACATATTATTTGCTGCTGCCCTTTGAGTGGTTGGCTGCCGTTTGATTCATCTGCTGTCTTTTGAGATGCGATTCCCTCTTCCGTGCTTGGTTCCGAGTCTGAGGCCCCAGCCACTATATTCTGCATCGAGACCATGTCGGCATAAATGCCCCCGGCGGCGAGTAGTGTCTCGTGTGGACCCTGCTCTGCGACTCGGCCCTTGGCCATGACGACTATATTGTCTGCTTTGCGGATCGTTGCGAGCTTATGAGCGATCACCAGTGTAGTGCGGCCTCTGGCGGCTCCGTCAAGTGCTTGTTGGACAGCACCCTCCGCATGGGGGTCAAGCGCGCTCGTGGCCTCGTCAAGAAGCAGAACAGCGGGCTGGGAGACGACGCTTCGCGCAATCGCAATGCGCTGTCTCTGTCCACCAGATAAAAGACTACCACGCTGGCCGACTTCGGTATCGTAACCCTGTGGCAGAGCAACTATAAAGTCATGCGCAAAGGCAAGCTTAGCAGCTTCTTGAACAAGAACCATTTTCTCATCGCGAGTGGAACTTTCACCTGCTCCTCCGATAAGTCCATAGGCTATGTTCTCAAATATAGAACCTTGGAAAAGCATGGGCTCCTGACGCCTGTAAGTGCTGCCCAGAACGAAAGGGGGTCGGGAGAGACAAGAACAGCCACTTACTTGCTGGACGAGCCGGATGTTTCTGCGGAGCCATGTCAAATTGAGATCCGTTACAAGTCTTCCATCGAGTTCGATACTGCCGGAAGTAGGACTGTACCAGCGCTCCAATAGTGCAATGATGGTACTTTTGCCGCAGCCGCTATGGCCCTGGCAGATGGTCAGTTCAGCTTCAGTCCAATGATATCGACCGACTGACCACGAGAGCAGTGACTTTTCCAGCAGGTACAGTTAGAGTGACATCGTCAAGAACGACAGCTTCAGGTCTAGCAGGATAGGAAAATGTGACGTTGTTGAGGTGTATATTGCCCATAATCTCACTGGGGCGCTCGCCTGCGTTCTCAAATGGACTTGAAGTCGAGACACTATCGATGAGCATGAACAATTCGGAGGCTCCGGTGGCAGCGCGGGCAAAGTCTGGCACGTAGGGAGCGAGGCTGGTCAGACTCATAGCTGCAGTCACTACTGACATGATGACGCTTGATAACAACAAAGATCAGTGTCAATCAGCTCTGAGAAAGTATGCGATGTGACTAACGTGAAGATCTGACCCGGGTCTCTGATTTCGTCCCGGGCAAACATATTGACTCCCTGCCAAAATGCGAGCCCAAAACCCAGGTAGATGACAGTGTACTCGACAGAGAACAAGGCCCCTAGCCATATTGACATCTTGCTGCTCTGCCGGTGCGCTTCGCAAAGCAGCTCGTTGAAGCGAGACACCAACCGAGTGTGCATACCGAACGCGTGCACTGTGCGCGCGCTTCCTAGGACCTGCTGCGCAAAACTGCCCGCTCGAGCATGTGCAGCAAGAGTTTTGCTCTCTACGCCGGCGAGGGCCGCGGCAACAATGCCCATAATAACGAGCAGCACTGGTGCGACAGCCACCGTGATCAGCGTCAACCGGAGATGTGTGCAAAAGGCCACAACGAACGCCGCCACACAGGCGGCGAGCCCTTGGATCGAAAGGCCCAGCTTCTCCGCAATACCAGCTTGAGCAAGGCGTGCAGAAGAGGCGGGCGTGGTGCGGTCAGTGCTGTCGTGATAGGCCATATCCTGGGTCAGAGCCGCGCGAAGGTGGGCGATGCGAATTGTGCGGAGAATTAGGTAGGATGCGTGGGTGAAGAGGACATTGTAGATGTACGCCAGGAAGAAGCGTGTGATGCCGAGGTAGATGAAGAATAGACTGCAGACGAGTCAGCATGGCCGAGTACAGGCGAAAAGTGGACAACGCACACGAGATGATTGACGCCATGCTGAAAGTGCTCGCGGGAAGCTTTTTGATTAGCGAAATCAGTCATGGCGGCAACAAGTCGGCCAAAGATAAGGTTCTGCAAAGCTATGCCGATGCCAGAGGCAATGGCGGCGAGAGCGGCGAATGCTTGGAGGACAAGTTCAGCGGGGCTGGCGTAGGCAAAGATTCTCTGTTTGGTGGTCTGGTTAGAAGACAGTCGCGGAGAGAAAGGGGAGGAGAATGAACCTACGAAGTAGGCTTTCAGAGGTGTCATTGGTCGACCTTGGCTGCTAGATTGTGAAGTTTGAGGATGTCGATCCGCGGCAGGCGAGCAGCTTACAAGAGAGGCATCCATGATTTCGAGAAGTCTGGTCGTGATGGCTGCCGCAACGAAAAGGTGGATAAGGGGGAAAGAGCCGTGGAAGTGTCAACTTTATAAGGTTGAGCTCAGGAGACGGCCTGGTGTTTTCGGTTCATCATGCGTGGCACAACGCCGGCTTGGTACAACGGCAGTAACCTGAAGAGTAACTGCCATGGTGATGTAAGACTTGTCAGACCACTGAAGATGCGGTCTGACGGTTAGACGTAATATGCGTTACAGTAGTGCAATACACAATAGTTGTTGAGGTTGGGCGCATGTACGATGAGACGTCGATGAGTTGTTTCTTCTACCTAATTGCCTTGTCTTACGGGTAGGGCGGCGATGCTGAGTCTCTGCAGAGACACAGAGCAGTAAGCTGCGTGGAGTTCCCTCGTTGGCCGATTCGGGAAACCCGCGCGAGGTAAGAATAGAGATGGCCACTTGAAGACGAAGATTGATGGACTGGCTGTGGCCGAGAGAGTCATCCTAAGGCTCGGAAGGATAAAAAGGTAGAAAGACTCAACGCCAGTAATCCAAGATTGCGGGTTCCGAAGTACAACGGAAGGAATAAACAAAACCAGCAGCAACGAGCAGCAACTTCTCATGAAATCATGATGCGCTTCGGTCCAAGAATGACGTAAAACCGCTTGATTGCACCGTGTAGCCACACAAACGAATGATCGGCCCCTCCATGGGATACATCCATGGTCTTCTCGAGCGCACGGAGCTCGTCGATTAAGACGAGACACACGTCGAGCATCTCCGAGTCGTCCGTGACCGGCGGCTCACACTCGTTAGACTTGGGGCGCTGGGCGACGCGCTGCACGCGGCAGACCTCAGGCAGGTAGGAAAGACCGGCGAGCAGCTGCACGTGAGCCGGGTCGACGACGATGCCGTGCTCGCGGCTGAGGAGAATAGGGGCGAGCATCGGAGACGGTGGCGAGGGCGAGCGACCGAGGCGGGCACGTTTCTCGGCGTACATGATGCCCTTGAGGGCGAAGCCGCGAGGGGGTCCCTGCCGCGCGATGGTCTGGCGCATTTTCTCCTCGAGCTCGGCGGTGCTGAGATCCTGGTGCGGGTCAGACATGGTTGAACTGATTGCACACGCGGATGAAATGCGGTTCAGGAAGTCGATGATGTGGCTCGTTTGCTCCTGGTGAAGGGGAATCGAGGGGCGACCGCGATGGATCATGATGTCTCACCAGCTGCCCAGGTCATGTGCCCGACAAAACCTCGCGCCTGTGACGTGACCCGACTTCAGTCAGGACCCAAACACATATAGCATAGTTATTCCATCAATTTTCACAAGATCGCGCCTTGTCTGGACTTGCCAACTCGGAAACTTTGTAGTTTCGCCAGTACGTCGATTGTCATTCAAGTTCTAGGAGCTAACCGTTTGGATTCGATCTAGGGTAGGCGAGATAACTGATGCTGCACTTTCTCAATCTCTTTTGCTGAAATAAAATTTAGTAGACGAATCGCCTTTCCCAGCATGGGTGTAGTTAGAGAAGAAGGCACAGCGACTACAATCTCATCTGAAAGCTTTATTGCTAGTTGTGTCGTGTCGGAGTAGGCCTCGAGCATTCCGTGCGCATATGCAACCATAAGCTTATACTGTATAATGGAAGGCCCTTCCGAACCCCTTTTTGCGTGACAAACAATATTTGAGCATGGCAGTATTTCCGCTTCCTAGTTGTATCCATTTACAGCCCTTCTCAATTTCTGAATTGCTGTTAGGGTTAGTCGAATGTAAAAAGAAGTGCTGCAGAACACGGCTGCTACCTAGTACCATCACCTTGCACATTTACTTTTCTATAACATAATTTTTCCGAGTAAAATCAACGGGTCGTTATTTTAACTAAAAGATGTACGGAAAATGAGTTGAAACTGAATGGACAATTAGTAGACGTGAATGTTGCATCTACGAGATGAGAACCCGCTTCGCCCCAATTACGACGGCAACGGTACGCTGCTCCCCGTCCAACCAGACATAAGGGCTGCCGTCTGATGCGAAACGGCAGACATGAGCCCTTTTCTGTATACGATCCATGATCTGGAAAGTGCCAAGACTGACATCAAGCATCTCTGATGCCTCGGTCACGGGAGGCTCCTCGTCTGACAGGCCTCGATGGGAGGAAACGGCTCGCTGCAGGCGGAAGACCTTGAGCGACGCATCGAGGCCGGCGAGCGCCTGCAGCTGCGCGGGCAGCGATACGATGCCGGTGTCGCTGCTGATGAGGATGGGGAAGCGCGGCGGGGGCGGGGGCGTGGGCGGGCGGCCGAGTCTGGTGCACGCGTCGAGGTGTGCCTTTCTCTTGGCTAGGAAGCCCCGGAAGACGGGGGTCTCCGCGGCGGCGTCTCGGGTCTCTGGGGCTTCAACGGGTGAAGAAGGACAGTTTTCGGACGAGGACATGGCCAAGTCACCCGTGTATAGGGGCCTCGAGGACAGTAAGGTAGAGGGCGTCGTGGCGCCAGGCACAAGTGATGCTGTCACAGGTCGACGATTGTTGCCCGTTCCGACATTCGTATGGCAACGACTCCGTATGAGCTATCATCCAAAGGCTGTAAATGAATCGAGGCACCGCAGTTGAGAGTCGCGCCGCGATGAGCATTCAGACAGACAGTGTTAAAATAAGACCAATAATCCATCACTCACCCCCGCCCAGTAATCTGTATACCCAGTCCACTCGCTGGCGAACTAGCCGCCTCGCGATTTTCCGCGTTGCACCTGCGAATGTTCCCGAGGGTGTGAATAAGCCCTACAAAAACTGACGAAAAGCTCTTGGCCCAGAAACCAACCGGTATTGTAGTATACTGTCAGGAATCGTCTTCAAGGCACCATACCTTTTTCTCGACGGGCGGGGCTCGCGCGCTGTCGGAGCCATGGCTGCTGTTGCAGCGGTATTCACCCTGACCGAGCTACACGAGGCCATTCTGCTGCAGACTGATATGGCGACTCTCCTCACATCTGCACAGCGCGTGAGCAGACACTGGCATACCGTGATCACTAACTCGCCGGCCCTGCAGCGGAAACTGTTCTTGCAGCCTCACCTAGATCCTGATGCCGCCGCCCCCGTGCCATCGTCACAAAGAGATGGCGCTGTAAACCTGCCGCTGCTTACGAAGAACCCTCTCCTGGTTAAATACTTTTCTCCTTGCTTCTTTGAGGTCCATGAGCGCGCCTACTTCCGTCGCGCCAACTCCTTTATGGGTATGTCTTGGACGCCTAACCCTCGAAAGGAAGCACTCGACGATGAAGGCCGCATGCGCAGTATCCCCATCCTACCCCCAGAGGACGCCTACGTACAGCCTTGGAGGGAAAGGTTCTTCCGCCGAGGTGCAAGCTGGCGGCGTATGCTCATCACCCAGCCGCCCATCTATCGTGTTGGCTGCCTCCACACCAATGTGACCAACGAAATGACCATCGTCAACTTTCAAACCCACGTGTTCGCCGTCGTTAAAAGGGCCACTCTCGACTTCACTAGTCAAAACTCCTGGGAAGTAAATAGAGCCGGTTCTGGTGACTATGAGCTGTCTTCTGTGGCGGCCGCGATTGGCCTCGATGGATTACGTATGGGCCAGCTGTATGACTTGGTCCAACAGTGGGCGTCACACCACGATAGGAGATGTCTGTGGTTTCGCTTGCACTGGGACGGTGTCTTCAATGAGCCGGATTTCTGTGACGGTAGTAGGGATATAGGCCGCCAGCTTGTGACTCATGAGCGCTGCGAGCTTGTTGCCGAGTTTCTCGAGCAAGACGGCGACACCTGTCTTTCTAACGAACCGTTGGATGCGAGCGTGTTCGACGACGTGTTTCGTTGTGACGAGCACAGCCCTATAGACGTGCATTTTGCGGAAGACGGTCCGACAGTCACGCGGCTTACGTTGAGAATAGACCCAGCCCACATCAATCTGAAAAGCAATGCGGTAGTCTATGATGCAACCTATGACCTGCATCATGTGGGTTGAAGCTTCTCAGGGCTCAAGTCGCTGCGACAGCTGCGCAGTGTCACGATCGATTGGCGACGTCTGCGGTTCTATCAATTTGACCATACCATGTGAAAATTTAGCTCTTAGTCTCATTCTTGGATCAACAGAGTGAGCGGGAAGGAAGGGACGAAAGACACGGCATGAAATCTCTTTTTGAACATTTTTTTTTTTTGCGTCAAACCATAGCGAGCGACAGAATATTGTGCGAAATTGCCCGTGTCGGCTCCGCTTGAAACACCCTTTTCTTCACGTCTTGAGACCTTATTCCTCGGCCGCATGTTGAAAGACTTGGATGAACTCGAGGGGGGATGGTTACCGACGAAACACATCGTGTTAGAGCATCCGAGCTGTCGCGGAGCTGCTCGCGGCCAAGGCAGCTCCGGCGAACGCGAACGAGGAGCTGTGCCGTTGCCGTCGGTAACCAACGCGTAGATAGCGTAGCTGCTGATGTTCTCAGGGAGAATCTTCGAACGACACCCGCAAGTAAAGCTTATGGCGGCGATGTGGTTTCCAGTACTTTGCCGCACCTGGTAAAAGCTGAGTTATGGGACCATCCCTCTCAATCAAGTTGCCTAGCATTATCAGGACTAATTTGAGTGCCGCTTTCTATCTGGAGGGAGTGTAGACGCCACAACCCTTGAAGTATGCAGTGAAAAAAAAAAGCCATATCGAGCAGTATAGCTCTCTCTGGCCTGCACAATCTATAACTCTCCTCTCCACAGCCCGGCCTCTGCATTGCGGCTAGAATCGTAGAAATCAGGATTCCCAGCTTTGTTGATGCACCACACCGCACCAACCGGATGAGATCACTGCTCTTTATTTTCGTGTAGAAGCCACCGAGGTTCCCCAATCCATCCGATGTTCGTCAAATACTGTAGAGTAAAGGTATTTAAACGACCTTTAGTTTTAAGAGTCTAGTTGTTAAAAGAAACTATATGTTTCATAAACAACCCTTGACTCTTTGGCCAAGTAAATAGCTAGTAGGATAATATTATCTTTACAGTAACTGTAATGCAGTCAAACATAAAAGATTATAAATTCTTATCCTCCTCTTTTTAGCTCCTTCCGCGCTATTTATACTAATTAGAAGGCCATTAGAATAATCATGTAACAGGCACTCTGGGGTAAGTCAGTCGTGTGCTCGGAATTACCCATGACCTACTGTAGCAAGCTCTTTTCCAGAAACCTTCTTGTGCAGAATGCTCAATACACGAAGTTGATCGGCCGTCTCCACTTGATTAATCTCCTTGACTTCCTGCCTGCCGCGGAACTGTCTGCCGCTCAACATTTGCAGAGCCGACACAACCGTGTCCGTTCTTCCATGCCCGTAGCCGCAGTACACCAGGCTGGGCCCATCGCCGACCGCAGTCCAGGCATCATGAAGCGCCCGCAGCGCAGTTTCAGTAGGCGCAGAAAAATTTGGTACCGATTTGTGAAAGTACTTGGTGCCATAGTCTAGCAGCAGTTGAATAACTCCTTTGGCGAGTGAGTACTCGTTGACGCTGAAGATTTGCTTAATGCCGTGCTTTACAAGCCACCTCACGGCGTCAAGGTCCATTCGCTGGTCCGAATCGGAACCGTCGTGTCGACGACCGCGCGAGCCGTCCTGGAATCACCCACTCGAAACGTTTAAAAATTGGCGCGTTCTTTTCGGCGAAATGGATCTCGAGCCGCACGTTGTCTTGTGCTGTAGCCTTGAGGTACGTTTCGGCAAGTCGGGCTCCTGATCCCCTCTCCGGCCCACTGAGTGAGTTGCATGCCGCCTTGCGGCGCATTGTCGCGAAGCGCGAAGCGATTCTTGGGATGGCGTTGCCATTTCTGGTCACGTCTGCCAATGTCAGGACGAAAATAGGCGTCTTGGGTAACGGCGGTGGCGACTTTGTCTGTACCGAGGAGACTAATGAACAGTGACATGCCTTCCTCGAGGACATTGTTTTCGCTACTGGTAGGGCAATGAAGATCGGACATGGCGACGAGGCACTGCTTTCTTTGGCTCGTTTTTCTTGAGCAATTTCTAGCTCACAAGTAGACTGAGCATGTGCAATGAAGGTGCTGAAGTTATTGTTTGCTCTACGATGTCCTGTTTTTCTCAAGATAAAATGAAAAGGTTCTGACTGTAATCGCCACCGAATAGTCTAGAGGAAAAAGAAGCAACATCTTGGAGCACTTTCCTTTTACTATATGACGTCGAAAGTATGCACATCGTAAAGCGAGAGGCACGCTGATACGCCCGATGTACACTGAGGATAAAAGCGTAACATGGCGCCGGTAGTGATGTCACTATAGAAAGTGCATGTGTTACACAGCGAGACTTACAGCTGCCTTTATGCAGGCATTCCATATTATCTCGCGTCAATAGGGTCACCGGGCTCTAACGAGCAAGACACCCTCATACACTTTCCAGCTGCGACGCATTCTTAAAGTTACGGCTTAGTACGACAAGGCCATCGCATCAGACAAGCTCGCGACGCTCGCGACCCAATACCCCAAGTAAGAACAAATAATGATGAGCATAGACGCGATATTTGCGTAGCATGATTGCCGACATTACTGCTGACAATAGTTCTATCGTTGCTTTCTATGGCCTGTTACTGATATCGTAGCTTCTCCCTCGCTCTTTCCATCGTCTCTATCTATTCATACTGTCAATTTCACCAATATTATTTATTTCAGTCAAATTAAAGGACTGTCAGATAGATATAACGAATAGTGGCGGGTTCGGCTCTCAGGATCGAGTTGGACATCTATCATAATCGTCATGTAAAAAAAAAAACCAATTCGGTCTGTCAGGCCTGGACTATAAATGGATGGCTGTCTTTTTATAAAATAGAGACCTCCTTCTTATATAGCTTGTTTTTAGGCGAGGGCTTTGCCGGTGGTAATAAATTGTCACTCTGCCCATGTTGTCGCGGCTTACCGAATCTACCATGGTCCCTTGTCGTCGGGCTCATTCAGGCCCAACAACCAACTGCACGGGCTCAGCAACATACCCACCAACTGTACACCAGGACATCAGAGGCACTGCCATCTGCCCCCTTGCGATTGAAGCACCCCTAGAAACTCTTATTCCATCATTGTCGAAGCCGCGGAGAATATCAGCGACGACACATGGCCGCCGTCGCCGGCGTGTTTGCTCTACCAGAGCTGCACGAGACCATCCTGCTGCAGACCGACATGAAGACGCTTCTTGTCTCGGCGCAGCGAGTAAGCAAAACATGGCATGCCGTCATCGCCGAGTCGCCAGCCCTACAGAGAATGCTGTTCTTCCTGCCCGCCACCTGTGACGATGACGGCGCCGCTGTTGTGCCGCGCCCCGTGCAGGAGGAGGAGTATGCCCCATCTGCGCACACTTCTGCTAGCCGGCGACGGCTCACGCTGAATCCGCTTCTTGTCAAGCACTTCTCTCCTTGCTTCTTCGAGACCCACGACCGCGCCTACTACCGCCGCGCCAACTCCTTCATGGCCATGCCCTGGACGTCCAACCCGCGCAAGGAGACCCTCGACGACGAGGGGCTTATGCGCAGCATCCCCTTCGACCCCCCAGAGGATGCCTACGTGCAGCCATTGAGGGAACGCTTCTTCCGTCAGGGCGCTAGCTGGCGCCGCATGCTCGTCACCCAGCCCCCGATTCGACGCGTCGGCTGCGTCCAGAGCCGGGAAGAGGAACGCAGGCCCGGCGAGGACCGCGCCAGCGACTTGAGCGTGACGATCCAGCATAGCGTTGTCACCGTGTCCGACGGGGAAGATCGCACTCCGCAGGACGTAAAGGCCAACAGCGGTGGACACGCCAACGTCGCGGCCGTGACGACGGCGGTCGCTTGTCGCTCTGATGGACTCCGCATGGGCCCGCTCTACGATCTCGTTCAGGAGAAGGCGTCGCACGAAGAGCTGAGGAGCATGTGGTTTCGCCTGCATTGGGGCGGCATCTTCAGCGAGCCGCACTTCTGCCAAGCAAGCCGCGAGGTGGGCGAGCAGCTTGTCGAGAGCGAGCACTGCCAGCTCGTTGTGGAGTTTCTGGCTCAAGAGTTCAGCAGGGGCATCCCAAGGGAGCCCCCAAACGTCCGCGTGTTTGATGACGTGTATCGCTGCGATGAGCATGAGCCTCTGGACATACAGCTTGCGGAACGGAACGGAAACACGAGACGCTTCATTTTGGACACGGGGGTTCTGCACGGCAATCTTCTCAGGTCTGCTGCCGTCTATGACGCAGCATATAGGGTAAGCACTGACTCGTGGTTTTGAACATGTAATGGGAATTTTGTATCCTGACGCATGACGTCTACAATTTGTATACAACGATGTAGAAGAGCGTGTGATTTCGCAAGAATCCTGTCTGCGTGGTGTAAAGATGATAGGAGTCGAATGTCTGCGACTATGATGGCTGCTTTCAGCAAATGAGTAGAACGACTATTTGGTGTCATAAAGTTTCGAGCCAGAATACCTCAATAAGAAAGTAGGCGAAGAACCCGGAATGAAGTCAAAGTTTAGATTACACTTAAAATATAACTTCTACAGAAAAACTACAGAAAAACTACAGAAAAGCGACAGGCTACGACATGTACCAAGTGATCTCACGCGAAGGCACGCCCATGGTTCGGATATCCTGCATCCCGAGGTCAGGTCTGGCTCTGATACAGCATCTACGCTGGCGGAAAAAGAGTTGCCGACGAATACTTCGATCGGACTGACCGTAGTGACCAGGCAGCGGCGAGAGACTGGCTAGGAGAGGATAGAATGTCGGCCATCAGCCCCCTTTGTCAAGATGATGGTAAGAAAGACTTCGAAGACGATAGCACATAGAAGAAATAATAGCATATATTAGGAATATACTATATATAATTTTTCTTGAAAAAAGAATAGTAAATTCCCTCAATAATTATAGTAAAAAGATTTTTTTATTAAGACGGTATACTCATGGCCGGATGGTCGGCTTTTTTTTGTCCACTGTTTGACTGGGCAGGCGAAAGAACCAGGCACAGAGCAGGGGTGGACATGATGATCTGCTATTTCTCTTTTCAAAGACGGCGATGACAGTGAGGAGAGGAGGGGAACTGATTGGCGAGTGAAAATAATAATAAGAACTGATCCATGTAATAATTAGTGGTAGTTTAGGAAGCAAATTGCCTCTTGGCAAACAGGACAGCTGCGCCTTGAGCTTTCGCAAGGCGTGAACATGGACCAGGCGGGACGGCCCTGCATTTATTCTTGCGAGTCGTGTGTTGTCTACAGATCTAGAGCGACTATTATGCATTGAAGTCTCATGATGATGAAGGCTCGGATCAAGGTCGCAGGGACCTATTTCCTGTTTCATCTTCTGGGTAGGGTGCAAGTCTCGGCGTAGATCTATTTCGCCGCTTTCATTCCGCCGAAGCTGTGGTCAAGTCCTTTTTTTTCCCCTGGAGACAATTTAAAGGTGACTGGCTTTTACTGCCCAAGCACTCCAGGCAGGACGAGCAGGTTGAACTTGCGCAAAACGTAGCCAAAGGGTTGTACGAGCGCTTGATATCTTGATTAATGCTTGTAAACTCCCTAATACCCCTAGTTTCTGCCAGCTTCTATGCGTCCCACCTCTTAAAAGTCTCTTGATCTGTGACATGGCAAGTCGCGCACCCGGCATTGGGGGTTGGGGGGTTGCCTTGCACGCGACTCAGCCCTCCCACGTTTCTCCGAAAAACGCGGGGAAGGAAATGACCTCGAACAGTACATTATGCCTCTTCGAGACGGCACCAACAGGCCTGGCGAATGGGGGCGGGGGAATGGCTTGATATTAGACTCGGTAGTGGGATGCCGTTATCATTACTCTTTACCAGAAGGGGGAAATTTGGGGGGGCAAAGTCCAGGTCTCGACTTGCGACGAGTCAGAGGATAAGAGAGGACATTTCTTAATCTCACTGGCCCGGGAGAGAGCGCCATTCTCTATCTCTCCTTCCCAGGAGGCGGCTTGTTATCAGTCTGCGCCCTAGATCGGCGTCTAGCTTTCAACGGCCCATGGTTCGTCTATTACCGGAAAGGGCACGGCAATTGTGCGCCATGGCCCGTAGCTCGACTTCAGCTCGATGGCTACGAGTTATATAACGCGCCGGCGCCCTCCCCTCTCCGCACTTTGTCCGTGGACTTGCTCTCCCGCCAACCTCCCCTCCCCCTCCCCCCAATCATGAAAGCAGACCTCGAAACCGCCGCTGCCGGCGCCGACGACATCCTCCCTGACAATGTCAGCAGCGTCGGCGTCGGCCGTGGCAGCAGCAGCAAGCCCATCTCGGACACGACGCATCTCGACCTCCGCTACGGGCAAACCCGCCGGCGCCTCTCCCCGCGGCACGTGCAACTCATGGCCATCGGCGGCTCCATCGGCACCGGCCTCTTCGTCGGCATCGGCGGCGTGCTCTCCAAGGCCGGCCCGCTCTCGCTCTTCCTCGGCTACCTCCTCTGGGGCACGCTCTTCGTCTGGCCCGCCAACCTCTGCGTCGCCGAGATGCATGCCCACCTGCCCATCCGCGGCTCCATCTTCGAGCTCGCCGCCCGCTTCGTCGACCCGGCCCTCGGCTTCGCCCTCGGCTGGACCTACTTCTACGCCGGCGTCATGCTGGTCTGCGTCGAGTACAGCTCCATCGCCACCGTGATGCAGTTCTGGACCACGGACGTGAACCCCGCCGTCTGGATCGTCATGGCCATGGCCGTGTGCATATTCCTCAACGTTATTGCCGTGAGGTGAGATGGGTGCCCCCGCGACCTCTCGCGCATAGGTGCGGAGCGTGTGGCAAAAAATACAAGAAAAGGCTAATACTTGGTTTCTAGATGGTATGGCGAGGCAGAGTTCATCATGGCCTCGCTCAAGATCCTCCTCCTCGTCGGCCTCGTCTGCCTCACCTTCATCACCATGGTGGGCGGCAACCCGCGGCACGACGCCTACGGCTTCCGCTACTGGAAGGGCGGCAACGCCATGCACGCCTACTACGCTTCCGGCTCGCTCGGCCGCTTCCTCGGCTTCTGGAAGGTCATCCTCTACGCCGGCTTCACCATTGCCGGCCCGGACATGATCGCCCTCGCGTCCGGCGAGATCCAGAACCCGCGCCGCACCATCCCCCGCGTCGCGCGCCTCATCTTCTACCGCCTCGTCGGCTTCTACGTCCTCGGCGTCCTCGCCGTCGGCATCATCTGCAGCTCCCGCGACGACCGCCTCATCGGCGCCATCGCCTCCTCCGCCGCCGGCGCCGCCGCCTCCCCCTGGGTCATCGGCATCCAGAACCTCGGCATCCACGGCCTGCCCCACCTCATCAACTTCCTCATCCTCATGTCCGGCTGGTCCTGCGGCAACGCCTACCTCTACTCCGCCTCCCGCACGCTCTACGGCCTCGCCCGCGACGGCCAGGCGCCCCGGCTCCTCATGACCTGCACCAAGGCCGGCGTCCCCGTCTACTGCGTCGCCGTCGTCAGCGTCCTCACCTGCATCACCTTCCTCGTCTCCTCCACCTCCGCCGTCCAGGTCTTCTACTGGTTCGTCGAGCTCACCACCACCGGCCTCATCGCCACCTACACCATGATGCTCGTCATCTTCGTCGGCTGGCACCGCGCCAGGGTCGCCCAGGGCCTGCCGGACTCGGCGTTGCCGTACGTCGCCCCGCTCGCCCCGTACTGGGCCTACTTTGCCATCGTGCTCGGCTGCGTCGCGCTGCTCTTCATCGGCTTCGACGCCTTCTCGCCCTTCAAGGTGCAGGGCTTCGTCACGGGGTACTTTTGCCTGCCGTATAGCGCGGCGCTGTTCATGTTTTGGAAGTTCTACAAGGGGACGAGGCTGGTGAGGCCCGCGGAGGCGGATCTGATGAGCGGCAAGCTGGAGGCGGACATTGAGTGCGCGCAGTGGGAGGAGGGCGGCATCGAGGAGAACTGGCAAAAGGCGCTGGCCGAGATGCCCGTGTGGAAACGTTGGTGGGAGAGAATGTGGTAAAGATGTTACCTTTTGAGTTAAGTAGTATGTATATACGAATATCGACTTTCTTTGGTCTGAAAGATGAAGTGAATTATCTTGAGATCGGCAACTGTGCGCTCCTTGCTGACTATGTGACGTCTGGGATATGTACAAGTCCAGTTCAGGTCTTCGGGACTGATCTAAACTAAATTGAATTACATTTACCTTACTCCTCTTGAAAAGCTTGCAATCAGTGTGAGTCGCCTCCATGGAAAGGTTGTGAACCTTCAACCCTCCACTACCGCACCGTAGTTACTATCCATACCACGCTTCACCAGTACAATCTCCCCAAGCCTTGTACAAACAAAGTCTCCTGCTGCCGTAACTATTGCTAGACTCCTCACAGATGTGTCTAGCCAGTCCATGGGTAGGCAAAAGTGCCGCGTAACGCCGGAGCCGTCATTGCAAGAGACGCCGCAGATCCACAGGTCTGGGCTCAAAAAGACAACACGGTCTTTGTACGCTCCCACAATATTGCCGAAGCGTAGACCCTGCCATTCTTTGATAGGTTTTATCGCTTCAGTACTTGCGCAGAAGTCAGCGGCGTTGAATAGACTGTATCGTGTCGGCACGCCGTGCTCTTTAGTGAATGATTGAATCACAATACACTGGTTGTCTCGGGTCGCATGAGCTCGAACGACGACCGTTGCAGGGTCCCAGTCGACTCCCAAATCATGTCCCAGTTTTATACCGTCCGTTTTCTTAATCTCTTCGAGTCCATTCCACTGAAAAACTCTCACTGCATCAAAGCCCATCATAATGAGCCACTCAGGATGCAGTGGGTGTTGTAGCCAGTGGACCGCGTCTGGCTGATCTATTGTACTCTGCTGCAAGATTTGTCGACGATTCAACAAGTCATATAGCCGGTACCCATCTCGGGACGCTACCAGTAGATGTGAGCAGTCAGGGCTGATGATGAGCTGCTCAACCGCACGTCCTGTCAGGTAGTCAAAGGTAAACTTTGGCTCGACGCGGCACAACCACTGGGTTGAAGAGATCTGCTCTAGCTGAGCGACGCGTAGGACCTGGCACGAATCCATAGATACGAGTACAGACCCGTCGGTAGACCACGCCAACAACGTGATATCGAAATTACGGCCGTGAGAGTAGAGCAGCTGAAGTACTTGCCCAGACTGAGCCGCATATAGGACCACATCCCCAGACTTTGTTCCATAACAGATGTAACGGCCGGTGGCGTCACTGATCAACGCCGTAATGTCCTGTGAGGCTTTTGACTCCTGCATCCCGTGGTCCGACGGCATCATAGCTGAAATGTTGGCCTCGGCGTCGACAGGTTTCGTAGATGTGTAGCTGCCGCCCTCAAACCGCAGCAGCTCTGGAGCCCACACATTGAACCCTGACTGTCGCATATCGTATATTCGCGAGCCATCACGGCTGAAGCATATATCCTTGACGACGCCAGGATATTCTCTGATGTAGTGCAAAAGCTCCATTGTCTGTGCATTGTAGATCCTTATAGCGCCGTGGGCATCCCCGGTGGCCAGATGTAAGCTGCATGGGCTACACGCGGCGGTTTGCTCGTAGGAACGTACTTTCGAAGTCGCGCTCGAGTTCATTAAGTCGTGTCGGTAGAGTGTACCTTCATGCTCCATGATGTAAAGAGCCCTCTGGTCAGGACTCAGGCAGGAAGCTAGTGGCACCTGAGCAGCAATCGTGTGCAACAGCTCTGCGCTGTCAATATGCCACACTTCGACAGGCCAGCCTTTGTAGGAGAGACTGACGTGGGTGACGTCCTTGTCAAAGAAAACGTGCCACGGTGCGCCACGATAACGACCGGACACTAATGATTGCGGTTGTTTAAGCTGTATCTGGCGGGTCGTGTTTAGTAAACACTCCCAGATGAGAAGGACGTCACCGGCCATGAATGCCACAACAGATTCCCCGTCCAATCTAAAAGCGACAGCGAGGCACTGGCGATCGTTCAGATTGAGCTCACGCACCAACTCTCCCGTTTCCATATCCCAGATCTTGATGAAGGAATCACAGCATGTAACAAGATGAGTATCATCCGTGTCCATTGAGAATGCCGAGACGATAGATCCGTGATATATGCGACGCAGCTCCTGGCAAGTTTCAGCGTCGTATAACATTATCTCGCCTGCCATTCCAGTCAGGCCGACGACTAGAAACGTACTGCCGCAGATGAGATGTGAGCACGAAGAATGACGTTGCGACACCGCGACATGGGCTAAGCACTCGTCCCAGTGCCGAGACGTCGCACCATAGACGTCAACGTCTCCGCGTGAGCCAAACTGTGAAGCGATGCGTGTTTTGATGGGGAAAAAAGGCGGCAGAAGCTTGTGGATAGATGAAGGATAAGAAAGAATGTTGCGGCCATATTTTGGACCAATACGACAGAGGTCGACAGCCCAACCACCGAGAAGAAGTTGCTCCTCTGGAACGGATGCGGGAAGTAGAGCTTTCAGGGCCGACGCTGCGGGCGGAAGCAAGGTCAGATCGGCCAGCAAGCCGACTGCTTCGATCCATGAAAGCACAGATGCTTGGAGAAAAGTGCATAGTGTGTTTCTCAGAGACTCATCAATGTCGGCCTTTTTGACGTGGATGAACCAAGAAGTTGCTGAGTAGTGTAGAAAGGAATGAATCTTGTCCAGCAGTGGCATGTTGTCCTCGCCGCATACGCCGTGACTCATAGGGCGTATAAACACTCGTTCGGTCCATATGGAGAGACATGCCCGGGCCAGCTGAGAATGGCTTTGTAGCTGTTTCACGCCGAATTCAGCATTGTCGCACTGGAGAAGAAAGTCCCGCACGGTCTCGTGGATGAGCTGCACAGTGCCACCAGATCCGTCTATCCTGATAAGGTGAGGACAGACACTTTTGATGGTGTAGTCCAAGCTAGCTACATCACCGCATACATCCCTCAGGACGAATCGAAGCTCTGGTATCTTCATTGGGCGGGTCGCGCAGGTGGTGATGCTCAAGATGGCGTTTGCAATGCTCCTATTCTTTGGCCGCATTGTCGACATGCTATTGAGAATCTGCTGGAAAAAGCGTCTCATCTCCGTTGGAAGTTCCTCTAGGGCCTTGTAGATATCGTCGAACGTGTGAGCGGTGGCAAGGATTTCTTCGATCGCGAGACGGACCCAGAGGAAGATACCGCGGGACTTTTTCACGACTAGGTTTATGATCTTTTCGAGCTGTTGATTTTTGAAGGGCAGGGTCTGAAGCTCACACCTAATGAGCGCGGCCATGTCTTGTCCGGTGTCGGTGGATTGTATCTGTTGCTCCTGCAAAGCCGAATTCGAAACTCTGCCAAAGCATATGAGCATCAGAGACTGAGCTGATTTCCATCGTCACAAACTCACAATTTGTGAAAGTGCTGCCTCAGTTCCACGCTGAATCGGGATACCAGCAAAATACTGACTGCAGTCTGCGCATGGATTCCGCCCAACAATGAAATCAACTCTGAAGGCACAGCCGCTTCGTCGAGACCGTCTATGATCCAATACGATTGACCAGACACGAACTTCTCGGACCGAAACAGGTTTTCCACAAACAAAGTCTGCCACAATGCTCTCGTAGACATGGACTGGATGCTTCGCTCCTCGGCTTCTATCTCTTCTAATTTCTCGTAGAAGTCCAAGCTGTGTATCGACATCTGTGAGGCCATGGATAAGAGACACGCGCGTGTCTCACGGCCGGCAAGGTAATTATGGCGGAAAAAGTAAAATGACACAATCCTGCCCTCGGACCGAAGCTGATCGATGATTGCGCTAACCAGGACCGATTTACCCGCGGCAGGAGGCCCATGTAACCACAAGTACCGGCTGCTCGAATTCGGATCCTGGTCCAACCACCACGTAAAACTCTCCTTTTCGAATATCCAATTGCATGAATCATGAACGATTCGCTGGTCGCGAAAGAAGAGCAAATTGTCGCCGTTCGCAGAGTCTTCTCCCAGCAGCATCGCGACTTGCTTCTTGGTCGCCTTTGTCTTGCTCGGCTCATCTTCTGTCTTTGGTCCAGTCTCGAGCTTTGGGTCCGAGTATTGTGGAAGCGTAGACGATGCACGATCGGCCGCCGCGTCCAGCTTTCTATTATCCTTGTTCGAGATTTTGGTATCGATGATATGGATCAGCAGATTCGTTATAATTTGATAGCCGGGCGACTCTCTTGATTTAAACTTGCAGATCTCGCGATGATCACCCTCGATTGGCGACGACGCCTCGCCCTCGTATCCTAGAACAGCCGAGTCGCGATCTACAATCATCTGCAAGTTACAATTATATCAGCTTCGATGCCTTGTCTGCCTGCATCGACACTTCGACACTAGTTGTAAAACATGCGGACAGGAAAGGCTCACAGCGCTGCGTCCGGGCGCAATAACGGTCGGCCGGGTCTCGTAAAACGACCACAGCGTCAGCTTTCTAGCACAGTGCCGAAAGTCTTCGTTGATCGAGGTGATGGTGCTGGAGTTTCTTTTGAGCTCTTTGACGAAGGCTTTCGATCCAACCGTAGCCGATAGGAATGTGTGAAGCGCGGCCGCACCGTCTGAGCCTCGGTGCGGCGTACCGAGAAAGATCATGGCGCCGCGCTCGATGGCGCCGGCGACAGCCTTGTAGGATTGATCTTGAGAGGCCAACATATATGCCTATGTCACATCGATCAGAGGTTGAACTTGGACGCTGTGCAAAACTAACCTTTTTCACTACAAGGCCTCCGAGAGAGTGGGCGATGAATATAATCGGAGTATCTGCCAACTTGTGCAGAAGGATCTCCATGAGCAGAGCTTTAGAGAAGTCGGAGATTGTAGACTTCGACTGAGTCTTCGTAGCGAATTCTGACGCATAGCCAAAAACGCAGACCCGTATGCTCTGCAGGCCCGGCTCTCGCGGAAGCCAGTTCTGTGGCCAGTACTGTGCGATGCGACCAATATTAGCACTTGATCTCATGTTACGCGGCGTCTATTTGTGCTACCAGCCCCTATATGCTCGTGATATCACTTGCCGCATCATCATGCTCGCCAGAGTATCGCCAGGTCTTGACCGGGTGGCCTCCCAGTCCGTGGACGAAGATGACGGTGGTTACGGGCGGCACAGACACGTCTGCCGTCAACTGCTTGATACCGAGCTTTTTTGCGTCATTTTCTGCCGCTTCAGAGACGGCATTTAAGCCGAGACGCTGAAGAAGACTCGATGCTCGACTGACTGCCAGCGACCTCCGGCGGCCGAGCGGCAAAGTCATGCCGGCGTGCGTCTTGCTACTATGAAACGGCTGGAGCTCATCGACACGACTAGGTCTGACTGTCGAGGCGGCGTCATCGCATCGGATCACGCGAAAAAAAAAAATTGAATGACGCTCACGGCAAAGAAACGAGACCTCAGGAAAACGCCAGTGTTCCGTGTATTGGTGACGACCTTCCGAAGCACATCATACGGCAACCTTGAGAAGATTAGAGATCACAAAATCAGTGCGCCAAGCGACACACCGTCTTCTCCAGTCTACCGTCGTAGAAGTAAGAGGGCCCGCTCTGCTGCATCGTGGCTGCATCGCCGGCGGCTACTTGCCCCCTCCGAGTGGCTGAAGGAGGAGAATCCCGTGCGGGGAAAGACTGAAGAACTCGTCAATCAGGATCCGTGATGGTGCAAGATTTTTCCTGGCTATTATAGGATGTGTCGAGCTATTTATGTCTTAGCAGTCCACAGATAATTCACTGCGTAAACTCCAAATTGTAACATACTATTTTGCGCTCGGCTAAATGATTGTTCTCTCTAGAATCGGATATCTATGGATTTGGACTTCCGGCCAGGGCAATTGTGTTTTATAGGGTTATGGACACTGGCGAAAGCGTTTGCATATAGCATTTTAGTCTGAGCCTCCACCGACTCGGCTATTGAGGCCATCAAGAGTATTTCGAAGCCAAATACCTCATATTGGCCATCATGCTGCACCCGCATCGTTAGTGATCAAAGGCTCAAAGGCAACAGGGAATTGGCAGTACTCACTCATCCTTGACGTCGTTTCTCCCGGGTTGCATGATGCATAGATGGAAATTGAAGCGTAGCTCATAAAGCATGATGCGGTCGTCAAATTGCTCTTTTGGATGCGCGGGCTTATAGTACTTTTTATAGACGTCTATGTGCCGCTCGTTGAGGCGGTTTCTGGACGGCCTCCAGTTGCCGAGCTCGTATTCATTGTGTGCGTGAAAGGGCGCAGCATCAAAGATGACGGGCATTCCGGAACCCATGATCGTCGAGCAGTTTCCATACCTAGAAAAATGCTCAGCATGCCGTCATGAATATGCTTCACATTAGCCTTAATCTCGGCTCACCATAAATCGCCGTGCACCAGCGATGGCCGGATCGGATCTGGCCCTTGCTCAAGAGGCCGAAGCATGCGCGAAATGACGCGCTCGAATATTGGTTCCATTGCCTTGACGAGCTCTGGCTGCTCGCCGTTAACGCCGCGGTCAAGCTCCATCATATGTCGTAGACCGTCTGCGAAGAACACCTCCCACGATTCGTTCCAGGCATTGCGCTGGGCCACGTTGCCATTGTATGTTGTCATGTGGAAGCCGAACTTGCCCGTTGGACTGACCCCGAGCCGGTGCATACCGGCCAATTGCTCGCAGAACTTTTCCGGCTCCGGGGGTCCGTCCACTGCTATATCCACAAAGGAAGCCAGGTAGAAATACAACTCCGGCCGGTCGCGGAAATGGCCCCAGGCGATGGGCTTGGGCGAAAAGGCCGGCGCCAGCTTGTGAATCGCCGTCATAGAGTCAAACTCGCCATGGAACATATTTTTGGCGAGTTCTCCCGCCGCGTACTTGAGGAAGAATGCACACTCTTGGCCAGAGCTGGAGATTGCGTTGATCTTGAGCCTCTTTGACCATGGAGACGATCCGTAGTCCTCTGCGCCTGTGGGATGGCACCCGGTCGGCAAGGCTTGCGGCACATTAGCGACGAGTGATATGGGAGTTTATTATGGTTGTGTACCTTTCTTGACATTTTCGTCAATCTCGATCAACATGCCGCGCAGAGAATCCGCGATAGAAACAATGGAAGCTGGGACGAAACGAGGCCTGACGCTCTCTTGGTCGCTCGAACCTTTGATGGGTTCAGACAAAGGCATTCCTTGGGGGCGGTATTCCACAACCGCCAGCTGTTCACGGCTACCCGCCTTTGTCACTGATTCTATATCCATCGCCAATGCCTGTGGGGTCGGATATCTCCACGGCGTTGGAGAAACGAGTTCGCGGCCTGCTAGTTCGTACGACTACTAGAGTAAGCGATTGCGGCTTAACTTCCAGGGTTGGTTTTTTTGGTAACCTCCAAGTTCGAGTAGGGTTTCTGTCCCGGGCATATTTCGCGGTGAACGGAGGCCGGCAAGTCAGCGTCATGAGCGGCCGGGAAGGGACGCCATGATATGTTTGTGTATTCCTTGGCGTAGGCCCTTTTCGACTTTACACAACATGAATTACGCAGACTGGGGACGCATATGGAGACTGAAGCAGATGATCCTTGTATTGTTGTTAGTGCTAGATCCTGGCCTAGGCGCCTAGGCATGCAAGCATTGTTCTTGCGGGCGCACGGCAGCAAACCACGGCGAACTCGACTGCAGGCAGCCTGATGCTGATGGGCCCGACGTGTAAACACAAATGGGGTATACGAATCCTCTATGTCGCTCGACCAAGTCGCTAGACTATTGTTTCGACGGAATTTCCGTTGCGTAGTTCTGGAAGCCCTGAAAGCTGGCCGCGTTGCTCAAAGTAGTACACCAGTACTCTAGTGAAACATTGCTTGTTGGTCCAGGTGGCACCAGATCTACTGGGAGAAGATCCATCACTCACTAACACTTTTGATTACAGCTTGAGGCTGATCAAGGTCCATGCGGGGTTACCAAAGGTTCTCATGGTGGTTAGTTGGGACAGCCTTCCCCTTCACTTCTCGCTGTAGCGAGAGCCGCATAAAGAGACCATCCGCAGCACAACTGCTCGATCGCTAATCCGTACTGCTACTTCTAGCTTCACGATGAGTTTTCCTATTGGTTTAGATGGAGCAACCATTCCTGCTTTAGGTTTCGGCACATTCCAGCCCGACCACAACCCGGAAGAGGAGGTTACGCAGGCGGTGTTCGAGGCTCTCACCGCGGGGTACAGGCACATTGACACGGCGTGGAACTACGGTCTGGGCGAAGTTGAGAGGGGTGTCGGCAAGGCCCTGAAACTGTGGGATGGGAAGCGGGAAGACGTGTTTATTGTCACCAAATTGTGAGTTCCGGAAATTGGACTCACGGAGCGTGGTCGCTGAAGAATGACAGGGCAAACCCACACCACAAGCCTGAAGACGTGGCTGCTGCATTAGAGCTCAGCCTGCAGAATCTGGGCGTCGATTATGGTGAGAAGCTAGAAACTTGATGCATGGGTGTGCCCCGCTGATTATACGAAATAAATAGTCGATTTGTACCTGATGCACAGTAAAACGAGTCGAAAGGGAAACTCTCAGTAGATGGGCGAGTCCTGCTAACCATTGGTAGCGCCTGTGGCATACGATAGAATCGGAACGGGCGAGCAAGAGTGGTTGACGCTGCGGTCTTCCGATGGCAAGGTAGCTACAGATCCTCCGAAGTAGAAATTGATATTAACAGATGGCGGTAGCCGAGCATAAATATGCCCCTCACGCAGAGATACGACCTAACCTGGAAGGCCATGGAAGCGCTGGTCAAGACTGGCAAAGTCAAGCACATTGGTATGGGAGATGAGAGTAGCTTTGGATATAGTCACTGATCCAGATCAGGTGTTTCCAACTTTTCCGTCAAAAAGGTCAAGAAGATTCTGCAGACTTGCACAATCAAGCCTGCAGTCAACCAGATTGAGGTACACCCGTGAGTCACGTTGCTCCCGTCAAAGAGAAGGATTGCTCACCCTCAAAAACCTAGTTATCTATTAGAGGATGAGAACATCAAGTTCTGCAAGGAAAATGGCATTCACGTCACGGCCTTTGGCCCTCTGGGAGGTAAACCTGTGGGTGTCGTAGCCATCAACGCCAGCATTCCCGGACCGCTGCAGAACGAAGTTGTGAGCACAGCAAACCACGGCAGAAAAGAAGACATTGTATGCTTATATGACAACAGGTCAAGTCGATTGCCGAAAAGAACCAGCTTTCACCGGCGCAGGTGCTCCTCAAATGGGGTCTTCAGCGAGGCACCAGCGTCATCCCCAAGGCGTACACGGCGTCTCACATGACAGACAACTTTGCCGTACTCCAGATGCCAGACCTATCCGCGGAGGACATGGCGGCGATAAGCAACGTGAGAAAGGAAGAGGGCGAGGTTCGGTACAACAATGCCGTTGGCCACTGGGGATTTGACATTTACAATCCGGGCCCTGAGGATCCTAGTGAGGAGTCGTGAGGCTACAAGTGAGGAGTTGTGAGGCTACACTAGAGCTCGAATGCTTCGATGATCATGGTAACTGAGCTATTCTATTAGCCAAGAAGTTTATTTCAAGGGAAGCTAGAACTCAGAAATGGCTTGCGCACCTCAAAGTGATGATGTACTGCGCAGTATCGTGACGCGACCTGGATGAGGATGGGGGCGAGAATTGTTACAGCGGGCTCCTCCACTGAGTAGATAATTTATAGCGTGATGATGACAGCTATAAGTATTCAGCCACCCCCGCCACAGCCACAGGCACTTGCAAGCCACAACACCAAGTCAAACACCAAAATTTATGATATTCATTTGCTCAACCGACCGAAATCTCGTCACTGTCGAAATCCGTGACTCGCCTAGAATTAGTGACACATATCGGTCACGTCAGGCCAAAAGGCCACTTCTAGAACAGAGGTTTTGCTCGCCAGCTTCGAAAAGCAAACAGTCACCATGGCGACTCAAGTCCCTGCTGGTACGCCAGACCACCATTGCAATGCAGGTTATCGCCAGCTGACAGCCAGAACAGTTGATGCCAGCACGACGCTGCCTCTACGAATACAGCCCGACCAGACTGAGTTCGAGTGGGATGCCTTTTCCACATATATTCATTACCCTTTCATCAAGCTGATCATCCCAGCATTGTCTCCACGTACCGTAATCTCCTCGCCCAGGACCCCGACCTGACCAAGCCCGTCGCCGCCATAGAGTCGCTCATCGAGCTCCTCAACTCTGTGCCCTCCACCACCGTCTTCGAGACCCTCGACACCGTCAAGGCCAACTGCAACCGCCTGACAGCCTCAGTCGAGAACCCCGTGCCACTGGCCGCCGGCGCCGACCTCTTCCTGCAGTACCTCATCTCCTCGCTCAAACAGCAGGGCGCGGCCGGCGCGGCCAAGCCCAGCTTCGACGCCGTTCGACAGCACCTTCTCCGCAACGGCCGCCTCTTCGCCGCCCGCGCCAACGCCGCCCGCGCGGGCATCGCCGAGGCCGGCTGGCGCTTCGTCGCCGAGGGCGCCGCCGTCCTGACCCACGGCAACTCGCGCTCCGTGCTCGCCGTGCTCGAGCGCGCTGCCCGCGGCGGGCCCGGAAAATTCCGCGTCGTGTATGTCAGGGACTCGGCGCGCGCCGAGGAGAGCGACGCCGTTGTCAGGACGCTGCGCGGCCAGGGCATCCCCGTAGCGGAGATCACCGGCGCCGCCGTCGCGCACGTCATGGGCCTGCGCCGCCAGGTGGACATGGTGCTGGTGGGCGCCGAGGCGGTGGCGCAGAACGGCGGCATCATCTCCCGCATAGGCACGTTTCAGATTGCGCAGCTAGCCCGCCGCGCGCAGGTGCCCTTCTACGTCGCGGCTGAGACGCACAAGTTTGCGCGCAAGATGCCGCTCGATCAACGGGATATCGGATTCGACCAAAAAGTTCTCGACTTCTCCACAGACGAGTCGAGCAAACAGCCCGTTGATGCTGTCGACTATACGGTGAGACCGATGTGCCGTGTTCAATGATTTTTGCTGACATGGCCTGAAGCCCCCCGAGCTGATATCGAACCTGATTACCGAGAACGGCGTCCATCTACCGAGTTATGTTTTTGAGCAATTAATGGAGATTTACGGAAGTCTTAATGGATGATGATACGCGTAGATGCATCAATATACCAGACAGAATCAACACGGAGGGACAATTCAGGCGTTATGGAATCACATCGGGCGAGGAACAATTTAGTCTCGCGACGGATGAAGAACTAGAACTCGAAATGGCTAATAATCAAGCACATTTCAACCACACACAAAAGCTTTCAAACCTTCGCACACATGACACGTATCGCAGCATTTGTTATCCTGACAAAGATCTAGGCCCAGCAGCACCTCAATGCGCATCGCGAACGAGTCGCGCGCCCGCCCACGCGTACGGATAGTTCCGCTGGTACCAGTTCACGAAGCTGCGGCGTCCGGCGATGCGCGGGTGCGTCGCCCACGACCCGCCGAGCACCACGTTGTGCTTGTCGTCGAAGAAGTCGGCCGTGTATGCCGGGTACAGCGGCATGGGTGCGAAGCCCTCGTGACGGCGCAGCGGCGAGCTCGTCCACTCCCACACGCCGCCCATGCGCGCCTGGCCGGCGAGCGCGTCGCCGTCGGCGGTGACGGGCAGCGGGTGCCAGGTGCGGAAGCCGACGTTGGCGCCCTCCAGGTCGACGAACAGCGACGACGGATTACCGTCGCCGCCGCACCCCTCCGAGACGGAAGCGGCGGCGGCGGCGGCGGGTGGCGTCTCCTCGACGCCGTCGTTGACGAGGTGCGCGTTGACGGCCGGCACCCGGTTCGACAGCTTGCTGCGCGCCAGGGTGACGCCCCGCTGCTGCGTCTCGGCAAAGTTGTAGATGCTGCGCGCCTCCTCGAGCGTCGGGATGCGCCCGCCCATCCATGCCGCGCAGCCGGCGAGCTCGTCGTACGACGCCGCCACGGGCCAGTCGAGCGCGTACAGGAGCGGGACGGGGCCGTAGACGGTGCGCACCGCCTTGTCGCGCAGGTACGGCTGCATGGGGTACTCGGAGCTCGCGCCGTTGAGCACGGGGCTGCCGCTCTGCGCGACGACGACCCAAGACGCCGGCAGGGTAGTCTGCTTCGTGCTGTAGAGGTAATCCGCGTACTAGTGGCTATCAGCTAATGTTTTGTGTTCATGAATGATTCGATGATACACACGTCCTCGTTGGTGATGGGCCGCGCCTTGGCCTGCAGTGCGGATACCGCCGCCGTGCGCTGCGGCTTCTCATTGTCCCAGCCGAAGTGCACCGCGGGATCGGTGCCGTCCTCCGGGTCGTCCATACCGAGCGTGACCGTCTGGGCGGGCACATCGACCCAGGCGTTGGGCACTCGCGCGCGTCGTGCCGCAGCGCTGAGGGCCGCGAAATCCGGCGCCGGTGCATGGGGTGGCGGCAGCATCCGGTCGCTCTGCAGCATCATGTACAGCAGCGTCTCGAGGTGCATGGCCTCGTGCTCGAAGGCGACCCAGACGGCGCGAGCGACGGAGCGCCGGGAGAGGCTGCCGTCGCCGTCAGCGTACAAAGCCTCGAGACGACCACGCACGCGCGCCTGGTAGTCGGCGATCTCGGTGACGGGGGGCCACTCGTCCGGGATGGCCGAGTGCGCGTGACAGCGCTCGGGGTTGTCGACGTCCGGGTCGATGCCGCGCTCGAAGATGGAGCGGAACAGCGCGGCGGGCTCGGTCGCGGGCGACGAGGAGGAGGAGGAGGCGTCGTCGTCGACGTCGTCGAGCGCGCGGGATAGCTGCATGTCGAGAAAGGTGGGGATGTGCCCGAGGTAGAAGACGCAGGCGTTGCGCAGGCGGATAGGCCGCGCCTGGAGCTCCTCGTGGGGGAGCATGGCCAGGGTGACGGCATCCCAGGCCTGCCAGAGGGCGGACCAGTCGCGCAGCGTGGGCAGCACGCTGGTGTACTGCGAGGGGAGGGAGCTAAATGGGAGGCTTGTCTTTTGGAGCATGTGCAAGCCTGGAGATGGGGTGTGAGATGTAGCGTAAGTAGGACATGTAGTTGCTTGTGCTTACCGTAGTCGTCTCCGCGTCGCCAGCGCTTCACCTCACGCAGTCCCGCAGCGCGCCAGAGACGCTCGCCGCCGATCTGGGAGTACTTGAGGCTCTGTTCAATCTTGAGCCTCTCATCCTGCTTGATGCGCGTGCCGAGGACGGTGACCTCTTGGGTGGGCGTGAGAAAAGCCTGGTGGCGACCGCCGTTCTCGTCGTAGATGAACTCGCCGACGACCTTCCACTCGCTAGGCTGGAAGATGTCGGAGTCGAAGACGGCGTTGGCGTGGTGCAGGCCGTTGAGGACAAATCTTGGGATGTTAGCTCCACGGCGGGTGGGTGTATTCACGAGGAAGGCTTACGAGTGAGTGACGCCTTTGGAATCTAGGAGTATGTTAGCAGACGGTCTGGGGACTTGCAGACAATTACCTGCCATTGTATGCATGACTGTTCAAGGTTAGGTGAGAAAGCATGGTAGAGAACTGAGAAGAATACGTACTAGACCTTGTCGGGGTCGCAGCAGGAGTCGATGCCGATGAGGATGGAGTCGGTGGGCTTGAGGACCTGCGCGAAGCCCTGCAGAAAGGCACCGGCCTCTGTGCGGGAAAAGTTCCCTGTTGAGGGCGGTAAGTGTCCAAGCACGACAACTAATACAGGGTATTCGTACCGATGCTGGAGCCCAGATGGATGATGGTAATGTGTCGATCGCCACTGGAGAACTGCTTCAGCCAGTCCTTGCCGTCGTCGTATGTGCCTAGGAGGCCGTGACAGCGGACATGCGTGTACTCGGGGACTTGGAGGAGTGTGCGCTGCAGCTCCTTTTCGGACAGATCAAGCGCGTAGTAGTCGATGGGCTTGCCGAGTTGCTCGAATGTGTCTAGAAGCAGAGAAATCTTGCGGAGATTCCTGTAGGATGAATAAGATTAGCCGTCTTGGGGCATAAATAGAAAGGGTCTGCCGGCTCACCCGCTTCCAAGCTCGATGACCATGGCACCGGACGGGATCATATCGGCCATCTCGGAGGCATGCTTCCTGAGCAGCTCAATCTCGTAGTTTGTGAGGTAGTACTCGTCCAGATATGTAATCTGAGGCGTAGAGGTCAAGGACAAGCGTTGGCGGTTAATTCTTTTTCTCTTTTCAGGGACATCGCAACACCGCCGCATCATGATGCACGGGAGGAAGCATGCAGAGGAGAGGAGAAAAAAAGCCAGCTATGCAAGAGCGACGACATACATCCTCAAACAGCTGCAGGCCCTTTTCGTCATACAGCAGCAGCGTCGGGAGCGTGCGATGGCCGCTGGTCGGATTCAGGTGGTCGACGAGCTCCTGTCGCAGGTTGAAGTCGGCCTGGTCGCCGCGGATGTCGATGATGTCGAGCCGCGACGAGGGGGTCGACGAGGGCAGCTTCCGGGGCGTCGCGGCGGCGGTGCCGGCATCATCGGCGGTGCTGGCGGGGAGGGGCCGGGCGGCATAGGCCTCTCGGACGGCAGGCATGGTGGGCGACGGGTTTTGTGTTGCTACAGAGAAGGAGATTACAATGGGTCAGCTTGAATAATAAAGCAGATGTTGTTTTCGATGAAGGAGATATGAATGGCAATGTTGAATTAACGGTTTGTTAAATACCGGGCAGGCCAGCTCAATCCCGCATCTACCCATTCAGCCCCGGAATACACGGAAGCTACAACGCATGTACAAGAATTTAAGCTACATTGACCAGCTAATATCATGTATCTCTGAATGCTTATTAAAGTATCCCGAAGCTGGAATAGCTAGCCTGCCGTTGAGCCTCCCTCCTGCCGGCAAAAGCAAAAATAGCTGTTGAGCTAATCACCAAGGTTTAATAAACTCGTTTCTCTGGTCTCGACTCCGCATGGCCGGGACTCCTCAAGTACCTGATTCCACACACACGCATGCGTTATTGTGGCTTGCATGCAGTTCTCCAATGAGATCATCCCATGCGACGCTGGAGGACCAAAAAGATGGACGGGCGGCACGGAGCAATGCTGCGCCTTGTAGTAAGACCGCCCACGCGGGGTAACTTACCTTTCTTTTGGAATCATGAGGATATGATGAAATGGAACGGAAAGCAAAAAAAAAAGAAGGGGAAAAAAGTGCGCGGGTCCAGATTTGGCTTCCCGTCGTTGACTGGCGGGCCAAGCCATGTTGGTGTGCTGATCTCTGTATCGTGTCGTCACACCCTGTGCATCGAGGGCTTTTAGTCTTGGACCTAGGACGTTTGCCACTGCTCCATGTGCTTGATTTAAGTTGCAGCGCGCATGAAGCAGGACGGAAAAAGGCGCATACATGAACTGGTGCTACGCAGGTGAGAAGCATGTTGCATGAAAGAGCTGCAGGCCCGGAAGAAGCAGGAAACGGCTCATGCAGGAGGTCGGACGCATGACATTGGATGTGACCCAGAAAATCAGCCCGCTCTCGTCTTTTGTCGAGGTGGTACTGTACGTCTTTGGCGCTGTGAAGTCGCGATATGTGTGTGTTGGGCTGGCTTTCTGACGAGCCTTCTAGGCAGGGCAGTACGATTGCACGTCGCCATGAAGCGAATTTATGATGTTACAAGGTGCAAAAGCATTTAACTGAATAATAAAATTTATTGAACCGTACCTGGCGCGCGTTGAGCTGGCCGCTATACGTCTTGTCTGCATGCATAGAAGAAGCCGTTGTCGCGGGCGGCTTCCGTGTGGCATGAACGAAATGATGGGCTGGATCAACGTCTCTATCCGATTCAATCAGATATTGTCAGTCATTTATGTCGGCCGCTTTTCACCCTGACCAAGTCGCGATTGACAGTCAGGAGTAATAAATGTTGCCATGAAAGCAAGAGGTACTGTTATTAAGGTAGAGGCAAGACAGATAGAGAGGGTTGTACAACTCGATAATTTATAGACCATATGTCTCCTATTATCTTGTAAAACTCTACATTATCCTCTGGTCGTCATTACTTCGTGTTTCTCCTATATCCACGCATATAAAGACTGGCCGCGGTAGCAGATTGCTATAGTTACCGATCATCCCTTTGCCATCTATGACCCCCAGTCACCTCGCGCGAATGAAGGAAAAATTCTACAACCTTTGCGACTTTAAGACTACATGACCAGGTTACTCTGCACGCGGCGCAGGCGCCGGCTCGTCTCCCAGAGCCTGCAAGACCGTCTGCGTCATGCCCAGCAGCTTCTCCTCCTCCAGTCGCCGCGCAACGAGCTGCAGGCTAATAGGTATGCCGTCGAGCGCCTCGCGGTCGTATATGTCGTAGATGGCCTTGCACGTGTCCATCAAAGGCTTGTAGTCGTCGCCGACAACGTCGAGGCTCTTGTCGACTCTCAGCCCAGTCGGGAACGACACGGCCGACAGATCCAGCAGGTTAAACACGGACGTATATGACACTGACCACCTATTTATTAGCATCTACCTTCAGGTCTTCTCAGCGGGCCCCCTCTGCCAGAAGAATACGCACCATGCATCGGGCCGTCATGCTTCTGCGTCACCACCGCCGCCGTTGGACAGAGCAGCGCATCCAGCCCGGCCTCGTTCCACCGGTCGACATTGTCGTTCTGAAAGGCCGTCTTGTCCAGCTGCATGGCCCACAGCTCCGCGACGCTGACGGGCTCGACGCCGGCGTACGGCGCCAGCTGCGGCGGCCACGGCTCGCCCGTGCGCTCCAGCTGCGCGCCGATCGTCGCCCCGCCGTCGGCGATGAAGAAGTCCCGGATCATGACGAGGCCCCGCGCCATGTCCGTCACGCGCCAGTCGACCACGTCGTGGCCCGCGTCCCGCAGCCGCTGCGCCGCGTGCCGCATCGCGCGCGCGACGGGCGGCGTCGGGCGCACCATGCCGTCGTCCCACATCACGCCGATCCGGAGCCTCCGAGGCTGCAGCGGCGCCGGGTCCCGCCACGCGATCGGGTGACACTTGGCATCGCGGAGCCACGGCTTGCTCTCCAGGACGACCCGCGCATACATGATGACGTCGGCGAGGGTGCGCGCCATGGGCCCGTTGACGGAGGGGATGGCCTCCTGGCCCGGCATGCCGGAGCGGCAGCCGCGGACGGGGAAGCGGCCGTGGGAGGAGCGGATGGTGAAGAGACCGGTGCACGCGGCAGGGATACGGAGAGAGCCACCTGCTTAGAGTTCAGCCAGAAAAAGCTTAAAGGGGACCGGGATGATTGATATGCTATGCAGCAGAAGAGGGGGATAGGGCTCAGCTCCTACGGCCGGGCGCGCTTACCAATATCGGTTCCGACGCCGAGCGGACTGCCTTTGAGAAGAATAAGGGCCGCTTCGCCGCCAGAGCTGCCGCCGGGGTGCAGCTTGCGGTTGTAAGGGTTCAACGTGCGGCCGGTGACGTTATTGACCGTCTCGGAGATCATCATGGCGGTGGGGACATTGGTCTTGACATAGAACACGGCGCCGGCGGCCTGCAGTAGGCGGGCGAGCGCCGCGTCCTCCGTCGCGGGGTCGTCGACATGGCAGGCGAAGCCGACGGTGGCATCGAGACCGACAAGATTGAAGCAGTCCTTGAGAGAGACGGGCAGGCCGTGGAGGGGACCCATGGGGCGTCCATTCTTGGCGAGAAACTCATCGCATGCGCGGGCGGTGCTGATGGCCCGCTCGAAGCACGTCTCGGATAAACAGTTGACCTGCGAGACGCGTATACATATGAGCAACCCAGATTGCGCGCTGGTCAGTGCATAGAGATCATGGGGGCACGGACCAGTTGGTGAGCCGCCGCGGCGCGCTTGCAAAACGCCCGGGTGACCTCCTCAGAGGTGACCTCGCCCGAGGCCAGCCGGGCGACAAGCTCCACGGCCGTCTGGTCGGTCAGCGCGAGCTCCGCGTCCGTGAACCAGCCGGAGCTGGCGGCCCAGCCGGTCACGTCGTCCTGCGACTCGGGCGGCATGAGGCCGGCGGGAACGCGCCACTCCTCCGGGATCGACTCGGCGAGCTGCGCCCGCTTGCGCGCGCTGATGTCCGCCCAGGAGGCGGTCGCGGGCTTTGCAGTCTCGGTTTCGTGAGGGCGGTCCATTTTTCTAGATATGTGAAAAAGAATGCGGCGGAAGGATGCGACAGCGAGCTTCACTTATAAGACGGAAGGCGATGATGATGTTCCTGGACAAAGTTGCCGAGGCTGTGCACAGTGCTGAAAACGGCCAAGACACGGCCAAGACACGACCAAGACTAAACCCCCGCGGATGCCCCAGGATGCCCTCTTTACCTAGTCACCAGGCGCCGCCAGGTTAGACTAGTTCTCCTGGTAGGGCGAATTTCTTCAAGCCCGAGTGTGTAGATCTCAAAGTATGTATGAAGGTGGTGGAGGTAAGTCGTGCGTGGCTGAGCGGCAAATGCCGCCTGTGTCTACCATCGGGCTCTTGGTTTATACATGGGATTGTTGACAGAAACTGCTTCCTGGCTAGAAGAAATTCACGAGTCTCTACTCTCTGTCAAGTGAATGACTACTAGGATGCGTTTCTACTTGATTAATCTATTTATGGATTAGATATAAAAAAGGGAATAATTTTTACAATTCAATCACAGCATTCTCTACTCTATTTCTACTAGCTAGTGAGCCGTCTCATTTAATATTCCTTCACATATATGAGCAAGCACGGAGCGGTCGGCGAAGTATGAAATCACGTCTCCAAAGTAGCAATACGCTACAGTGTGTTACGCAAGCTTGTATAAATAGACAGGTTTCGTCCCTCAGACTTTTTGTGAACCGCATCAATCAAAAAGCGAGACCTCGGGCTTGTCGTACTGCTTTGAGCAACATGAGCGATCAAAATCACAGCCCCGTGGCGTTCAGTCGGACTGGCCCGGATCGAGTTACTGCCGAATTTCCATCATCAATCTCCGTACCGTGTTGGATGCGTCGACTGCACCAGCTATGCTGGATTCCAAGACTAACGCTGTCGCGCCCACATAGAAGAATCTTCACGGGCTGTTCTGTCTACGCCGCTGCACTAAAACAATCGGCTCTGAATCATATATCGTTACTCCTATAAATGGTCTTGTGTCTCAAGCCAAACTCGAAGATCCCCACGTGGACGAGACATTCAACGTCAACGGCTGCGGGACATGGATGTAAACTAGGATTATAAGTAGATATATCCTCGTTTGGTGAGGTCGGACAACGATGTTTAAGTTACCAACTGGCTTTTGTTTGTGTTCATTTAGACGGGGACATATGTTGAACACGGCCGACGGGAAATGAGCACACTACGTACAGTATCCATCTGTTTTTCTTTTTTAAGTTTGAGGCAGTGAGAATATTAGTCGAACTGTTATTTCCGCGGCGGTGATGGGCGCAGTGGTTTGCTTATGCTTCGATACAAATATAAGGGTCTGTCTAGAATAGTGAACAATGCAAAATCTATTCTTGCTTTACCTCATTCCTAATCCCTCCATAGGAGCAGAGTTCCAATAAACAAGGTGGACTTCCTTGACGCTTGCGAGAGCCTTGCCGCGAATATACAAGATGAGATTGCTGATGCCGCTGCCGAAGCTCACGTCTCCGAGACCGATATCAGACGTTGGCAGCGGCTGTTCGACTTGAGTCCTGACAGAGCCATCGACGAAGTCACGACTTGACGTGCGAATTTTTACCGCCAGTCGCTTCCCCCAGGCAGCATGGGAGCTTGTCCGGGATTCCTGCGTCGCTGCCGGCTTCGACAAGGAAGCCTACGAATATAGCCTGAGCACCGCCCAGAGTCAGAAGCGCGACCGGCAGCCAGCGTCTTCTACTACGGCGGATGATCGGGGTATGTATCTTCTACGTGCCGACTGGCCGCACATGGACCTCGACGTGGTGCAGCACTTCTTGAGGACGGAGTCGCCCCAAGTCCTACCTGGAGAGGACGACGACGGCCGCAAGGTCGACTTTTACTACCTCTCTCCCCTGCAGAAAAGCGAACTGCTAGCCGCCATGCCCGCTGCCTGGGAGGGAGAAGCCTCTTTTGCATCGTCACTTATACGCGTCAATATCGCCAGCAAGAATTTCTCCGTCGGGTCTATTCACCCGACCCTCGGTCTCGACTCGACGCTCCCGCAGCACCGCCTGCAGACCGCAGACCAGTCTGTAGGCCCGCACCAGAACGAGTACCCGGTCTCTTACTTCTTTTACGGTACAATGGCTGATGGCTAAGTCCTTTCGCGCGTCCTGGGAACGAGTGAGACGGAGATCTGCTACGAGCCTGCCGTCGTGCCCCGCGCCCGCCTATCGTCCTGGGCGGGTAGGTATCTGGGTTTGCAGAATGGGGACGATGCCTCTGCAACCGTTCAGGGCAAGGTTTATGTGGTCAAGTCTCGCGAGGAGGAGGAGGCTTTGCGGATCTATGAGACTTCCTAGTACGAAGTCGTACGGTGCTTGATCCAGTATACGAACGGTTCGGGAGCTACCTTCGTCGGACTTACTTTCCGGATGCTATGAAAATTTTCCAGATTCTGGACAAGATAGAATCCTGAATTCTATTGAGTTTTAGTGTATCGATAGTCGAGACTCTTACGATCTACCTTTCATGCCGGGCTGTGTCGCCAGGTTTGGCTGGGGGCAGATGTCGCGCCTGTTGACCAGTATACCCAAAAGGTTCACCGCTGACGGCGGAGACTTGCGAGGTGAAATTCGACCGAGAAGCTGGAGATCGGGTCTCCTGGGGAAGTTTGCGCGTATTTAATTTATTTTTTCAAGACTCCAAGCCGCTCGCCTACTCCTCTGCCCTAATGCCAAAGCACGTCGGGAACTCGTCGCCCCAGTAAACTTCAAACCGAGACTTGCCAGGATTTGGAATACGAAAAGTCCCGGACGGATCGTTGTTAAAGGCCCAGGCGGTGGGACCTATTGTGGTGTGTGAGCCATATGAGAAGCTCTTATGTATGCGGAGTTTTGGTTGTCTTTTCTGTCTACTATCGGAGCTGATCAGAGACCTGTCAGCAAAGTGACTAAAATAGATGTGAGATACTTGAAATGATATTCAAGCATCATGTAATACCAAGTCTAGGGCCAACAGCTATCAGAAAGAGACCATGACGCCTGAGTCATAGTCTATCTGCATTTCGAACTGAATCGCATGGCACTAGACGAGACAATAGCAAGTTTCATGAAGTTGTACGAATTATAATACAACATTACTTTAAAACGCAACGAGCCGCTGTCTGGATCATCAGGCTAATCATCTGATCATATCGTGGGAGCTAGTGACCACGAGCATGTGCCTACCTGAAGTTTGGTGTCAGGGCGGCTTGGTCAAAGGTAGCAGTGTGGTCTCCGGCGAACGCGTAGCTGGGACAGCCATCGACGCTGGGCGTGTCGTAGGCAACCGCCAACGTGAGCAGCACGTCCGGCGCGGCGTCGTGCGGGACGAGTACGGTGGTGACGGAGAAGGACGGCGCGCCAAGGCTGTCCGTACTGCAGAAGAGCACGCCCCATGCGGCGCGCACGTCGCGCAGAGGCTGGCCGGTCATGAGCGCGCGCCGGACCCGGAGCACCCTGCCGGCGGTATCGACGGTGCAGCTTGTGCCGCCGAGGATCGAGTACCATGGGTCGCGGCTCGGAGGAACAGCAGTAGTCCTGTTCGGCACATTGGCAGGCAGCGGCCCCAGCCACAGCAGTCGTGGTGTAAGCCGCGAGGCTATAAAGGGCGACTAGAGTTGATGCCAGATGACGCATCGTGGATGAATCTGGTGGGACAAACTCTTTTTTTTTTATTCTTATGCTCTGGATTTGCTTTTCCACTCCATTGTGGGAGCAGGGCCGCTTCATAACATACTTGACTCGAGACTCCATAAGGTAGCCGGATAATCAGCTCATCGTAGGAGTTCGTGTAGAGGACTGCGCCGAACGGCTGGCTTCTTCTTCCTGGTGTCAGCGCCGGCTGGGTGTTCACCCGGAAATGAGGTGGCCGCTGCCGGATCAGTAGGATTGGTGATTACAGACCCCGATCCGGCAAAAAGTTCAGCGACTGCCACCGCGAAGTCAATCCGACGAGCTGTCATTGCGGGATCCAGTCCGTGGACTCGTGTCGTCTGTCGAGTCCATGGACTATGGAGTGAGAGTCAACCCAAAACGGGTGCATGTGGTTATCCGCGAAGTCTCTTCCTATGTGAAGCCTAGTAAGTAACCACTACAGAAAGATGCCGGCATTAAAACAGCAACAGATAGTGTGTGTCACAGCCTAAAGGAAGCCTGTTGGGAACTGTCCGGCGACTTCCTTTTAATGAAGAAATAGTTTGTCTTGACTGCGCAGGTATTTAGACGCCAGCACCGCCTCATTGTCAGGACTGCCCGCGCTTTACTATCAGCCGTTACTTACTTATCCCTTTTCAGAGTGCCGAGAGATTGTTCTGCTCACGACATTGCATACATCGCTCTACAATTAATTCCTTGGGGTGATACGCTGGAAGGAGACCGCGATACAGACAATTGTCCAGTTGCGCCTGTCATATTAATGCTACCAATAATTGAGCAAGAGTAAAAACCCACACTCGTTATGTCTTGTTGAGCGATAGTCTGAAGCCTTTCGCCTCCAGGGATACAGCCTTGCCCGACTCTGCATCAACATTAAACACAAACGCATCTATACCAACCTTCGCATACTGCACGGAAGCACCAGCGCTGGTCCAAGAGGAACAGGACCTGGTCATTGGATCGGAATGGTCCTCATTCGGCAACATTTGAGTCGAACCAGTGAAGCCGACCATGCCGCTATCGGCATCATAGAGGCCGTTAGGAAAGAGGCGAAAGTCGAGATAATTCTCCGAGCCATCGTCACCATCATCTTCATCATTATACTTTTTCAAAGTAGCTAGGAAGTCGGTGCCGTTGCTGACGAACTCGGTGATTCGCAGCCCTGGATGTTCGTCGATCGTAATTTGAATGGAGGAATTGGAATTGCAGGCAGTGTACCGACCGCTGAATGCCTCGATTGCCTGATCCCTCGAGATTTGCTCGACCACGGGCATTATGATGGCCTTGATGTAGCTTACGACCGTGCTTACGCCGCCCTGGCCGGCCGCAAGGACGTTGTAGCCGAATTCGAAGTCGGGAACGAGGTTAAACTTGGAAGAGTATATGGCCAGACCACCGGCTTTGGCATAGGTGTCATACAGGTAGTCCTTACTGAGCGTGCGAGAAATTTCCCACGGAGCACCAACGGCAGATCTCAAATCAGACGTGAACGCCGTCGGCTTCATCCAACGGCGCGTCTGAGCCTTTGTAAGCTGCGTGCCTCGCAGGATCGCGCGGCCCAAAGCAGCCATGTCGTTTGTTGACGAGAAACAACCACCGTCACTAATGTGATTCTGCGTTAGTCGTGTGATGGCAATGTCAGTATTTCTAATTCGGGAAGCACATACGCGCTGCCAGGCCCGAGGTCCCATCGCCATACAGGGCTTGCTGGGCTGCCAGGTATGACGCCGTGGCTCGAGTCCTGGGGGACCGAGTAACTGGTACCGTTGAGCTGCAGTTCGCGGACAAAGGTCTCTTGGAACAAGTCATCAACTGTGCGTGACGTAATGTTCTCTAGAGCAAACGTGACCAGATCCATGCCCAAGTTACTGTATATAGCCGTCTGACCAGCCGCCCAGACCGCGGGCTGGCGGACAAGACTACGGAAGTATTCTGTCGGCGAACAGGAGATCCAGCTTGTCAGCCCTTCATTTGCCATTATAGGTCGGGAAGGGTTCGTTCGGCTTACCGTCCCGTGAGCATGGTATGAAACTGTTGTTTACTATAATGTTGCACTTGAGATACGTGTCCGCGGCGAGCCTCGGAAATGCCGGCGAGTTGAGAAACGGATATGGCCGGTCGTCATCGCCCACTGTTTTTGTTTTCCGACATTAGTTAGATGACCGCCTCTGTCTTGACTCTTGCCCTATAGCTGGCGACATCGACATACAGATATTAGCCAGACCAGCCTGGTGGTTTGCGAGATCCGCAATGGTTATGTCCTCCCAATCAGGCAGCGTCCCATCGGGAGCGACTGTGCTTTTGGCAACGTCTGCAAGCTCTGGTATATAATTCGAGATGGGTTGGTTCCAGTGGCTACTGCCGTTATGAACAAGGAAGAGGTAAAGGTTGAGTAGCTTAGACACGCTAGCGAGTCGGTAGACGGAGTCCGCATCGGCCTCGCGCGTTCCCTCTACGCCCGTGGCCACACTCTCATCGGTGTGATGATTCTCGTAGAGTAGAGCATCCTCTTGGGCGTTGAATAGGCCCATGGAAAAGGTCGTGTTGCTGATTGTGCCGTTCTGGACCGCCTCGCTAAGCGCGGTCTCGAGAGAGGCGGTGGCGGCACGAAAAGCATCGTTGGAAGATAGACGCACGGGAGCTGGAAAAGCCGGTCCTAGAATAGGACATACAGCGCTGGTGAGAGCCGAGAAGCCCAATGCACATAGCAAAACACGAAGAAGTGATTGATGGTAAGCCATCTTCAACAGGAAAGAGCTATGCGGGGAAGGGGACACAGAGAAGTTTCTTGGATCGTCTCTCTCGGCGAAGACACACGAAATGGCTAATCTTGGGCAGGACCCCTTTATCAATTCGTGATGGTAATCTGTTGAAATAGCTCAAACGACGCATCACTAGTCTCATCCGATGCGGAGAGGATAGAGATGATAAACCCTGCTCAAAGCCGAGGGAGACCGGCCGACAAGACGGCCTCCAGCTGAGTCCTGAGAAGCTAGGATTAACTGTCCTGACGTAGAAGGATCGAGAGGTGTTTCTTTGTCTTGGAAGGCGCCAAGCTGAGACTAATCCGGGGTTGACGCAAGCCACAGCGATACTAGAGCAAAAGTACATAGTAGCTCTTCTCGTACCATGAGCATTAACGATGAACATGGTAGGTTTAGAGACTAGGAGCAATCCGTATCAGAAGAAAGCAGTCGCAATCGCTCCGGGTTTCGGCCATCACTTTGGTGAGCTCTCCGGGGTATCCTACTCTTGTCCAGAGGTGCAAGCGATAGACGGACCGGGCAACTCTGCCATCTGCAGAACACTCTGAGTTGGCTTTTGACGGCTGGAAACGAGAAATCTGACATATTGCCTTGTTCTGGTAAGCGCGGGCAGCTGCACCCTCGGCCGCTTCTGGGCCACTGTCCGGTTGTCTGCTCGGCCGCGACATACTATCTCAGCTTGCCGGACATAGTCATCGAGGAGATAAGTCTAAGCGAACGCGCCCTTTGTCGCGCATCATGTCCTGTGGGGCGCTGATCATCATAGAACCGATTTTCGCCAAGAATTAGTTGTGGCGGGACGCCGCAGGAACTGTTGGTTTGATCTACTACAGTAGATGAGACCAAAGCCACGCTGCGCCCAGCTTCTCGAGTCTTCCCCGCATCTCTTCATCTCTCCGCGCCGTACATGATGTAGTTGATGAAATATGCGCCCTCTCGGCCAATAGTTCTGCTTTGTTTTCCAATACTTCTAGCGAATTTGGCTTCCAGGACAAAGGACATGATGACACACCCTGGTGACGATCAAAAAGGGCCTTGCTGGGGTAGAAACCCGCAGTGGCACTTGATAGGAGAGTCTGCGAGATAAGTATACGTCGTCTCTTGGCAGCAACAGCCGTTTTTCTTGGGCGATAAGTATTCTTGTCATCAATGGCAACCAACTCTGTGTACTGGAATGGTTGTCGGGTACTACTACCATGATGAGGACATGATCATCGTGCCTCATTTCCCAGAGAAGTAAGCGCCGTACCGACCTAAGACAGGTTATTGGTTGTTAGCGTACTGTATGACGACTACTAATGCGATGCCGCAGCTAAGCCTTGCAGCCTATCTCGGTCCTCACCTGTCCTTTCTTTCTTTCTCGATTTTACTTGTTTTGAATTGCTTTTCTTGAATCGTTGTATTAGCCTGAAGCAAGCGATAGATACGATAGGGAGCGCCACGATGAAGGCATGACATGAGGCTTGGTCAACTTCTTGAAGGGTTCCACAATGTACATGCGTGGCTTTCATGGCTACGAGGACGAGATTGAATCTCCGACCTAGGTAGGTAATCCTGTCAGTGCTTCTTCCCCGCACTGGGTCCCTATCACTTCAAGACTACCTGCTCTAAGGGACCCGGCTTGCATCATACGTGGATTCAAGAGTCCGACATGCCTGTCTTTTGAGGGATGATGGAGAGAAACTAACCGTGCATGGCACGCCGAGCACGTGAGCAACGCGGGTAGGTGCGTGGAGTCATGCTGTTGGATGCATCATCCGCCGACGATGACATTCCTAACAAGGGCGGGTTGACACATACCGAATCTACCACAAGTACTAGTTACAGTCGTCTAGCACAAGCAAACTGCTTCTATGGACGACCTGTTATCTACGTAAAAATGGTCTTTACTAGTAGTTCACCAGTAGAATGTTTGGATTCGCATCTCATTTTATTCTCCACGTAGGCTGCGTGAAGCCTTGCGGCTCGTTCTGATGCCAAGTCAGACGAGAATCATAATTAGAGTTGTGGAACAATTCAACCCAAGCCTCCATCAGACATAGTTCTTTATTTCATTTCTTTTCATTCTTTTTTCTATTATTCTCAGAAATTAGGACGAGTTAGATAGGCTTAGGCTTGGCGCAGATCACTAAATGGCCAAGAGAACCAAATTCGGAGCTACGTCGCAGCCAGCCTCGTCTTTTCGCGGTTCCAAAAAGACCGTAAAACAAACACCATGACCAGCATGCATACATCCAGTGCAATCGTCCAATTATATCCAATGAGATAGCGCGGGGCATCAGTCGTCCTCCACACAAAGAGCGGCAGCCATGCACCAAAAGTATTCCCGATGGTGTTCATGCTGCTTATGACAATCGCACGCTCCTCCGCATCGCCAGCGCAAATCTCGTTGGCCCACGAGTAGACGATAGGGGCGATGCCATTCGCCGATCCAGCCAGGAAGAAGGCAAAGAACTTGAGGCCGGTCGGCACATGCCATATAGCAAGAATTATGCCCGCGAGAATGTTCAGCAGGGCAGTCGCAGCGATGAGGAGCGCCTTGCAGTCGTAGGCGTCGGAGAGCACGCCGCAGATGATGGCCGAGACGATGGTGATGGCGGGCGAGACGGTAGTGATGGTGTTGATGTCCTGGACGCCGTAGCGCTCGGCCTTGAGCCACAGGGGCAGACCGCTGTTGGCGGACACGCCGTCGGCCTGGGAGAAGAAGAAGGCGAAGCCGACCAGGACCCAGAAGTGCCAGCCGCTCAGCACCTTCTTGAAGACGGCGAGCGTCAGCTTCTTGGGCGGCTCTCGGTAGTCGACGAGCATGCGTTCCCGAGCGAGCTGGATCTCCCGCTGCGTCAGGAAGAACGACTTGGGCTTGTCCGGCTGGCCGGGCAGGCAAAGGAAGCCGAGGATCGCGGTTGGGATCGTGCATGCGAAGCAGATGATGTACAGCCACCTCCAGCCCTCGATACCGTGGCGGAGATTGAGCGAGGAGTAGGCGCCGGACTGGATGTAGCCGGAGCTCATGCCGCCGATCTGGCTGGCGATGAAGAAGAAGGCGCTGCGGCGGCTGAGCTCGGAGCGCTTGTACCAGCACCCGAGATACCACTGGACGGCGGGGAAGAAGAGGCTGCCGGCGGCGCCGACGAAGAAGCGGATCACGTAGAGCTGGTTGACGCTGGTCACCCGGTACTGCGCGAGCGTGAGGACGCCCCAGATGACGTCGGCGGCGGGGATGAAGTAGCTGGCCGAGAAGCGCGTCATGAGGATGGTCAGGGGTATCTGCAGCGTGATGAAGCCGACCATGTAAGTCGTGTTGAGGTAGTTGAGCTCGTTGCCGAAGAGGCGCAGGTCCTCCTTCATGCCGCTGACATAGGCGGCGCTCGTCGCGGACTGGTCCAGCACCTTGGCCCAGTAGGCGAGGAAGACGAAGAGCATGATGAGGAGGTCGAGCTTGACGATGAGGCGCCGCTCCTCGGGCGTGTCGGCCGGCGAGAACCACTGGTACCATTCTTGGCGGACAGGTTCCTGGAACGTGCGGGCCGGGACCTCGGCGGCGTCGCTGAGCTGCGGCGCCGTCTTTTCATCGCGTCTCGTCTCGGACGAGGGGGTCGGCGGCGCCGCAGCTGCTGTCGACTTTTCGACGGGATACGGCATTTCGGTCCGGGAGGAAGGGGGGTTCTCTTTGGAGCTCTGGCCTTGCGACGCATCGCGGGATGCGACGCGGATGGAACAATGTCATGAATATATAGAAATGACCTCCTGTCTTCGATTTCTAGCGTCATTTTGCATGCCATCACGCCATAGCTAGTGTCCGCCTCACATCCACCGGCAGTTGCCTTATTAGTCCTCCTGTCGTGGGGGAACCCTCACGGCCCCTAGAGGGTAAATTACAGAATTGCATTGACGAAGCCACTGTATTTTCCTCCTCTTCAGTAGCTCGTGGTGGTATTGTATACATTACTTATAAGTGATTGGCCTTAAAGGCGCGCGAGGCACATTTATTGTAAGTACGCGTCATCCACGGGAGAAGTTTTTGGATAATGCCATGAGGGTTTTACCCGATCCTCCGACTGTACAATGTTCGGATAAAAGCAGACATGTCGAGTCGGCCATTGCATCTCCGCGTCTTCACAGTCTATCGATACACAGTACGGCCGTCACAACGAGAAGTACAGTGAGGCGTCATCCATCGAGTACGTTATACCTGCTCCTAGACTGTTGAACCAGACTCATCCACCCACTTGCGGTTATACTTACTCGATTAAGGCTTATCGGCCAGCCTATACTTGAGAGCTCCGGTAATTTTTAACCCCCTTGATGACCACAAGAAAGTGTGGCTTCACTAAGGGTACTCGGTCCCTACCCTACAGTTGCAGCATGCGAGGAACGCGCAACCAGCACATATGCTTAAACAGCGAAGACATCGACAAGCAATGCCCGTACAAATTATGACATTAATAGAGGTCGGATGAGACGGATGCTTGGTTTTACGCGCAACAGACTATGCCGTGCGATGGTTCGAGATGAAGATTATCCGGTGTTATTGATGGACGCTACGGTTGGTCTTCCCACATATAATATCCTGCTCTCACGTTCTTACCATGTTATTGAGTTGTGCGCCTTTACGATGCCTCGAATACGCGACGCCGTGTCCTCGCCATGCAACTTGAGTCACCATCATTTCGCCGACTCCAAAAGCTGCTCAATCTACCCAATATATATATGTAGCGAGTTCACGAAAACCGCAATCGATAGCAGAGCGCCTGCGCGGAGCACATATCATCCGGCCCCATACAGCGATGACATATGTCTAATGAGACGGTGCACTCAGAAACAACAAAAATGACCTCCTGGATACCGGAAGAGCTCGGCATACTTGGGCAGAAAAACTCTAGATATAAACTGCAATCCGCGACAAGCCACATCTGTTTGCTTTGGGTTGGGGAGATCTGAACTCTTCGATAGCATTTAATTGGCCACTCTTCTCAACCAACGACTATTAAGCTATTCCCTCTATTCGATCTCTTTCCACAAAACACGAGATCTAGCCATCTCTATTGATGTGGCACGTTTTGAGTTCATCATCCGCCTGTACAGCGTTAGAGACTTCAATATCTACGGCGATCCAGCAGCTCTGGCCCTGATCACGAGAACTGTACATCTCGCCCGAGACACGTGGACCACTTCTAACTGCTAAAAAAGAATCTTTTTAGATGGAGTTAGAAAAAAAGATCATAAACATACAACAGCCGGTGTTCGCTGGTCGTCACCGACCCAACTACTAATCTGCCGGTCAATAGCTTAACTTATGCGGAGCAAACGGGACGCGGTGTTCTCTATTGCCTATGGTCGTATGTGCCTGAATTCGTGAGATCAAGATATATATATGTTATGCACGGACCGCTTTATAATGCGACTTTGGTGCGCGTCTAACTCTTCTGATAGCAGAACAATCGCGCTCCTCTATTGCATAGACTGCATGTTTCATCCACGCCTCGCAAAATCCCTAGAAGTCTTTATCCGCCTAAAACACACAGCTCGCGGAAGCTGAGAGCTTCTAATAGACTGTAATATAGTCTGACTGAGTTTTTAATGGAATAGTAGAGCATCTTTCGCCCGAGCTGGTTTTCTCGGGTTGATATCATCTTCCACTAATGCCCTGAAGTAACATATAGAAGACCTCTCATTTACAACTATTAACATAAAGTGATAGAATACAAAAAAGCCCGTAGGATGCCGTATCTGTAATTCGTCGCGATCCAGAGTGGACGGCGTAGCTGTCCTAGCCATTTACCCTCGCCCCCCAAGTCAGTTAAACTGCTATGACAACCGCAGAACAAGACATTCCTATGAGCAGTGGACTTTCTAAAGACATAGCTGACGTCGTTTTAAAATGCATCGTGCTGATTTAATATTGTATGTTAGCGCGGAAATCCAGACAACACTCCTGTTATATAAACACCCGAAGCAAGGGCAATATGCATAATGGCTCGGCCGTCGTCAATGCGCCGTCCGCCTACGAACATTAAAGCAACTGGCGCTGGTAAAATATATTCAAAGATAAAGATTTGCTTTAAAAGAAGTCGGCAATGGCTTGCACTACGAATTGGCTGAGTTTTGTAGAATCTTTCTGGATCATTTTCAGCTCACTTCATGTTTGTGGTACGTGACAGCTAGTCTGTAGATATCTACTATAGCCTGTGTACGGCCAACGCCGGACAAATGAGAAATCGTAGTGTTAAACCCCGTGTTTGCGAGAAAAGAAGGAAAATGAATCAAATGCCGCGGGAGATGAACTTCATTGACGCGTAATCACTATATGTAATCACGGGTTGCATGCTGCCTGGACCTTCCGAAGCGTGCAGGGCAGAAGTCTGAGGCCTAGTGTATCATAGCCAGCTTTCGTCTGGCACACTGATATGTTGGCGAACAACGCGATAACTCTAAGTAGGCATATTGTAAAGACGATAAGTTGGACGGCGACGTGGCTGCTTTTATCCAGTCATTCATGAAGACTGCCTAGAATGTACTTATATGGACCTTGAGCTAGATTCTAAGGAGCATAATTGGAGAGTTCACCATGTGTATCAAAAGGTGACCGACCGACTTGATGGCTTACTTCAAGACAAATAAAAGCAGTTATTGGTCGTGAAAAAGCTCGACAAGACTCTTAGAAGGAATCATGTCCGGATGGAGTAACGTTAGTTGTTGTCTTATAATATGTGTTGAGCAAGGTGACACAGTCATCAAGGAGAGGCTTGGCAGTTTGGTGAGACGCGACTTCACCGGGCATCATGCCACACTCTACTACACAATTAGGGGCTTCGTGTTTTGTACTAGCATGAGGAACTGGTCTTGATGAGTGAATGAATTATGAGGTGCCACAGAAGACATAGACAATCTTGGCGCTCAGCGGAAGACAACGTGAGGGGCAGTGACTGAATGAGCCTGCGCGGAGACTATAGGACATCCGCCCCCTTCACAGAAGCTGTGCCAAACTTTCGCAAGTCCGCAAGGCGAATTAATAAGGGATTGGTCACGTAGTGTCTCTGTGACTAGGTCATACAAATTTCCGTTGCTCGATTCTGTGCCTGCCAAAGTCTCCTACTGAGAACATGATAAGATGTCACAACGCTCCATAAAACTATGCCGTATCTTGGCTTTGATATATAATCTCAAACATGCTCTATTTTTTGTGACTGCACCGTAAAGTCATTCGTGACAGTGATGCCTTCGTGCGAAGCCTGGTGCGTCGCTGGCGGTACGGGAATCGATGCACAAACAGACGACTCTTGACCGTGATGAGCGGACCATTCGGCGAGCTCGACTTGCGACTCGCTAGAGTTGTGTCGGCTAACATGGTCAGCTTTTGCGTGGTCCGGGGAATGGTTGGCTCTGCTGCCCTGGGAGCTTCGAGAGAGAACGCTGGCAAGAGACAGAACGCTGCGAACACTGCGGACTATGGACTCCGGAGCGCGGTACTTTAATAGAGGTCCGTACGTTGGCAGACAGGCTGCCAGGATGGAGATATTGGGCTCCAGCACCATGAAAATATATTGCTTCGACTGGCTCGCTATTGCATTTTAGTGTGTCGTCACGATTGGGGTGAAGGTATTGAGTAGTAGACCTACTGATTTTACTGTAATGGCTGGAAGAAACCACGCCGTATGTCGATTGCCGCAGCAGGGCAGTCCGGACGATAGCTGAGATGGTACAGAACGCCCCGAGCCAGAAGATCAAGATGAGGGAAAGTTTACGGCTCTTTCGCATATTGAGCCGTCTAATGAAGGGGACCGGGAGCGAGAGCATAACAAGATCAAGCACAAAACTACTGGCGGTCTGTGCCAGGCCTAGTACAGCGCTGTTGAATCGAAGTTTGACCATGGTAAGAGGAAAGCTGACGGGTTCGATTTCGAGAAGAAGAAGCACGAAGAACAAGATGCACCACACTGCGATAAGCCCGATGACGGCATGGCAAATGAGCCTAAAGCCTCTTGTTGCGAAGATGCGCTTATAAAAGAGCAGGATACTAATCTTGATGGCCGAAAGAGGCCACTGTATAATGCAGGTTGAGAGGAAAACAATCTGTTCAAGAAGCAAAGAGCGGAACAAAAAGAAATAACCCGTTATTAGATATGGATTCGATTGTGACACAATGGTATTCAGCGAACACGTGGTACAAGTGAAGCGAACTTACCTCGAGAGAGCCTTCAGTTCCGGTCGCAAAGTCGACGTGGTAATAATTCACGCCTATTTTGGCACCGTAGTGCCAGACTAGAATACTTATACTTAATGTTAAAAACCACGAGGCGATGATCCAGACATCATCGCTGCCGATACGAAGTCTAGATTTCTTGCGAGCCACGAGCCGGAGGATAATGGCGAGAAGTGACAGGGGAGGAAAGATGATGGAGACCACCATGAGACTGGTAGTGACGAGGGAGGGATACGGCGGCGGAGGTAGAGCTTCCATGGTGAAAAAACGCGTGTATAATAATGATGGTGATGTAGCAGTTGTGATTATTGCTGTCGTTGCAGCTATCGCAATTGCCTATTTAGCAACGATCTAAAAGAAAACAACATGAGTGAAATGATAGGGTAGTGGGTAGGCTGGCGATGGGTCGGAGACGGCGGAAGCAGGCGATGCTTAAGATGTTAACAAGGACTATTAGTGCGCCGTTGCGCCGTCTAATAGCAAGAACATAACGAGTTAGCTGGATCGGAGTTTTTGAGGCCGTCATCAGCTAGGATCGCCACTAAAATCTTACTCGCGATCATGTGGAATCGCGTTTGTGCGGACGAAGATGGGCCAGCCCGAAGAATGAGGTCTGATACCGCGGCTCCTGGACCCTGATTCTACGTCTTGAGTGTGACGCTCGCTGTTTTATGACTGGAATTGGTAGATTCAAGACGGTCTAAGATGGGGCAGAATTTCTCTGGGAACTACAACCATTGGCCAGAAACCAGGTCACCATGGACTAGATTGTGTTTCGAGGGGAGGTAGGGGGGGAGGTAGGCGGACAAGAACTTGCCGAGGCAGTAGTCCGCTATGCGTCCAGCTCATTGCCTATCAGGGTATGTGTGGAAAAACCGGGTTTCGGCACGACAGAGAAGCTCTGCGGTGTGGCGGGTTACCTCTTTGCGCTGTCTTAGACGTGGCATGATGGACTGCAGACAGCCTGGTCGGGCTCCGTACTTACTTTCCCAGGTCATTTCAGACAGTCGGTGCCTCGGAGATGCTTCTGATGAGCGAGCCGCCTTTGCAATGCAATAAGAGACTTAGAAAAGGCTCAGCACTTCAGACATCTGATGCTACGCTGCGAGGGGGTCTGTGTGTCAGGTAGTGGTGTATCGTGGGCGAGCAAACTTTCGTTCCAACGCCCGCTCTCGTATTCTCACCCAAGCAGACTGTGCGTCCAGACATGCAGCCACCCAGTCTCTCTCCACGCGCATGTGGCCACGCACCCATTGCGACCATGACGAACAGATGAGAGGGGGGTCGACTCGTCCGTGGGTAGCATCGGTTCTCTCAGCCCACCCCTCCCCCCATGTCAGCCATGCACTGTAATAGAGCTGGCGTCACAAGATTCTTTCCAGCACGTTGTCTCAGCCTGATCTATTTCACTCAGATGCCAACGGAACCACGCAGCCTCGCGAAGAGATGGCAGCGGGAGGGGCTCGGCATCGAAAACACTTCGTCTATCGCAACCAGGACTAATGCATTGCAAAACCGGACTTGATGTTTCTTAAAATCAAAGGGTGGGGGGCAAGCCTCGCCAGGTAAGCAAGTCAAGAGTTCCAATCCCGGACCCCCCTCCGCCCCAGCTGTCATAGACACGGCTCGCCCCAGGTCATGTCTTGCTTGTGTTGTATTCCATATGTGTATGCGCTAGCAAGCCTTGTACCACCACGCATACTGTGCCCCTCTCGCGTTGATAAGAGACAATTGTGTGTTGGCAGATTTTTCTCGGATTTCAACTATTCTCACCTTGCGACGTACCCTGCTTCCGCTGATTGACTCGCTGCTATTCTCTATCAGTATGAGCGACGTGCGCATCATCGACCTCCCGCTCGAGCTGGATCCGGCTTTGGACAAGACGCCTGGAGCGCAGTACAAAGTGTATGGGAGGAACCGATGACATGTGCACCACGTGGTTCGAGAACACTACTTACACAAAGAGCAGGGAAGATGAATCTCCTACGGCCGATGACCAGTCGCAAATTACAAAGCGATCATATCAAAATGCTGACGAGTGTAGGATAGTTTAGCACTTCCTGTGCGGAGGAGGATGCCAAAAAGCTAACAAAGTTTGCGTAGCTCCGTATTGGCTTCCGAACGACAAAGTAAGTCGGCTGAGCCTACGATCAAAGTCGGTGGGAAAAAAACATACGATGAAGAAGGATACTTACCAGAAAAAAGAAAGAAAGATATCGACTAGGTGAGGGTAGACGCTAAATTTTGAGCATCAGTTAAACTAACGTTGAGCTCCTCGAGACCAGCAGCACAGACAATTTGCGATGATGCTCGAAGATCGCTACGGCTTTGCGCCCCTCGACAATCCCGCTTTCGCTATGGATATCGGAACCGGTACTGGTGTCTGGGCATTTGAGTTTGGTACGTTCTGCGCGAGCCTAGGTTCCGTACTCTCCAAAATACTCTACTGACAACCTCTTCTTCGAAGCCGACACGTTTCCTTCCTGCAAGGTGATCGGGACCGACATCAACTCCACAATGCCCAGCTCGTCCCTCCCCAATCTCTTTTTCCGGACCCATGACGCGGAGAAGCCGGACTGGGACTTGAGCAGTGACATCCACGACGTCAAGGGACTCCAGCTGGACTACGTCTATCTCCGCTTCGTGGTCACCTGCTTCGCCAGCACCAAGCAAGTGTTCCAAAACGCCTACGACAATCTCAAGCCCGGCGGCTACATCGAGATATGCGAAAGCGAGTTCACGCCGCAATCGGACGACGGTTCGCTCACCGGCGCGGTCAGCGAGATGTTTAGCCTGATCCGCGAGGCCTCCACCGCCACCGGCCGGGACATGAGCAAGGTCCTCAAGTACGTCCCGTGGCTGCAGGAGGTGGGATTCGTCGACATCACCGACAAGGTGGTCAAGTGGCCGCTCACACCGTGGGCCAAGCACCCGGTCCACAAGAAGGTGGGACAGATGCAGATGGCCAACTTTCCACGCGTCTGGGCCAGCCTCGGTAAGCTGATGGAGATTGCCGGCGTGGAGGAGAGCAAAGTCGAGGATGCTGGGACGAAAGGCTTTGCCGACCTACACAGCACGACGTGCCATCCTTGGATGCCATGGTAAGCAATCTCGACTGGCCGGCTTGGACGACAGGTACTAACAGTAAGCAAGTCACTTTATCTATGCTCGCAAGCCTCTTGGGGAGCAGAAGTAGAACAAGAATGCAGATGGTTTAACTGCATGGTGAGCTTTCATTGGTGCTTAGTTTATTAAAAACTTGCACTATCTTGACTGATGCTTGTCTGGTTTTTGTGACATGTGTGGTATTTCGTGTCTACTTGGATGTTCAGCTGTTTTTCTGCTCTGTGAATCTTAAAATAGATGGACGCACAAGCCCCTTCGGGATCTTACAATAACCAGAAGCATTGAATAGATTCGCAAAAAGGGTCCTATCATGGAACGCTGCATCTCCGACACAGCATAACTACGCCACCCTTGTGTTTCATGGAATGACTAGGCAAAACTTTAAGGTGGTTTCTCAGTGTCGTCGTATTTTGCTCCTCAATTTGCTTACAAGTCTCGTGCAGTTTCTAAGAAAGCTTCTCCGGTGAATATTGCCTATTTGAAGTGGGTAAGGGGCTTAGAAGACCGTCAGGCTCTCTCTATTCGATCTATTTAAAGACCTACAGCGGATGTCATGTGTTATGTTGGGGCGCAGCACCCGCCATAAGGACTGCTTCAGATAGTCTAGAGTTTATCGGTAAAGCGTTCTCGGGCAATTACACTCGCTTATAGACATAGCTACGGCAACAGCCATGACGGTCAGCACGGCACCTCTCAAGCGGACAGCAAGTGCTAGACATTCTGTGTCAAGGCCCATACTTTGAGAAAACGTGATTCTAAGACTAGATAGACAAAACCGATTATATTATAGTCATTGTAGTGAATAGGACAACTCTCCGTCTCTTGAAAATATGCCATTCGTGCTACGAAGAGCCACACTCTGATACTAGTGAATAATATGAAATGAGTCTTTTTTCAAGACTCATAGTACTTCAAGACGTGCTTTTCATGATTTGATCATAGCATTCAAGGGAAGAACGTGCACTTGATTAGGCAATCAAGTTATGCACCTTACATACCGCATGCCGAGTGCCTTCTAGCATCGATCTCCAATGTCCTGCAAGATGTATAGCTGACCATACATGTCGGTCAAGTCGACAAACACTTTCGTAGCCTGCCACAGTCCATCGCGCCCAGTCTCTTCCCCCAGCGCCTCGACGGCAGAGTTCAGCCCACGCCGCTCATACTCTGCGATCCACAGCAGTTTCAACTTGGCATCCGCAACGAATGACTCCTCCCTCCCAGTCACGCTTCTCATCTTTCTGCTGCGAGAAAATTCGGAAAAATTGACCGAATTAAGGTTCCCATCAATCATATCTCGGTGTAGGGATCCCACATCGTTGCAGATCCGACAGAGAGTTGCTAGGTGCCTGCACAGATCCTCAGACACGTAGGCGACCCGCGCCGGATCGGCCTCGGGGCTGGATTTGCAGTTAGGGTCATTTTTCAATAGATAATTGAAGAAAACAAAAGAAAAGGGGCATGATGTATGATCTGCCGACGTGCTGCGGACCCAGCTATAGAACGTCTGGCCGGGCTGCCTGAACCGTCCTTTGGTCGACAAGGCAGTGCTGCTCTCATGGTTCAAACCATACACAGCGGGACCTGTTTTGTTATCCTCATTTTGCTGAGACATGAGCGTGCGACTGTCTTGCGCCTGAGTGAGGTGTGCCAGCAAGAAGGCTTTGAGCTCGAATGACAGCTGCTCTTGTAGGTGCGCCGGGCTGTACCGTACTGCAGGATGACCTATGATCTGCTTTGCGAACAGTCGAAGTACACGGCGAACATCTTCAACAACCGAAACTTTTTTCTGCTCATCATGTCCATTCGCCAAATGTTTGACAGGTTTCACGCCATGCTGTGACATGCCGGAGCTTCCCCCCTCGTTTGTTCACTCAGGTCCATTAGAAAAGTCCAAGCCATTTGCACTGAGACGTCCTGAATCTTCCTCCGCAAAAATGGCTTCTGTCATAACGGCAATCGGGTCGGGATATTGAGCGAGACATTTCCCGACTACGTCTTCCATGTACTGATCCACCTGGAAGTTGAGGGTCGATAAAACCATCATCTCGTACAACGAAAATAGACTGAGTGATGACCGGTTGAGCTCTGCAGCGACAAACAACGCCAACGGGATCATGAACAGGTACTTGGCATTATGTTTTGCTTTCGAAGGAAAGATGCGAGGTAGCGATCGCTGCAACGCTTGCATGGCAAAGCAGGCTTGCATTTCCGCAGTGCGCAGGGCGCAGTGCCCAAGCTTCTTGCACAAGTCGGTGGAATGGAGCAGATTCCCGACTTCTCTCATGCCAGTCAACAAGTTCTCGGAAACGCGCCATTCTTGTGAGATCGACGGCGATCCGCTGAACATTGTGGGCGGCAAAGCGACATTGGCGGCTGCAATGCAAAAAGCCTCGCACAAGATGTCCGACTTATACGACACTTTCTCGGTCCACAGGTATTGACCATGCTTCCATTCGCTCTTGTTGGTCTGCAGATAGGCTTTTCCACAAGAAAACGCAGCTACGAGACCGTCGAGGGGCAGCTGCTGCACCCATGGCAGCGTTGGAAGGGTCGCCAATGAAAGTATCGCGTAGGCCGATAACTCACAGCTGTTATTCCACGAGCCATTTTGGTGCTGAAGATGCATAATACGGGTCAATATACGCAGAGAAACCATCGGTACGTCCTCTTTAAGACTCTGTTCCACCAGGAGCACTTGACGTGCGGTCTCCGAGCACTGGAACAGAAGACCGAGGCCACGCGCCAAAAACATCATCCAATAGAGCTCGCTTAAATGCTACACATGTAAAAGTTAGCAGATCAGGCCCTTATCCATCGTTACGTTTTTGCGAGAGGTCAAATCGCACACGTACCCATTTTTCCCTCCCCTGCCCTTTGAAGACTGCCTTGGTAAGGAACTTGACGACCTTTGCAATCTCTGTTATATGCTTGCCACGATCCTCCCTTTGCAGGAGCATGATAAGAACGTTGCAGTTTGTGCTGATACTAGCGTTGCGTTCGCCCGGATATGTGATGAAGTGCTCCTTGGTGGCATAAGAACGGATGAGCGAGTCTACGTTCATCGTCTCACCTCGCGAGTTCAGCACTTCGATAGCTTTGGCAGTATCGTCTGCGTCGGGGAGGGCGCCGGGGGCTGCGTCAAATAAGTTCTTTGTTAAAGACTAAGCCGCAAATTGTCGCTATGAGTAGCACACTCACCAAAGCCAGCAAGATTGTTTTGTGTCTTCATGGTGTCGCGCAGAGCCGTTATAATTGGCGCAAGGGTTCTGTCATCCATCGGTACACCACCGGCTGTAAAAGCATTGACAACCTGCAGAAATGCCGAAGAGCATTCACAGTCAGAGGATGGAGGTGTAGTCACATTCAGGCCTTGGGTATACATACCCAGCTGATCTCGAAAAATGTTGTTGGCCAAGCGCTCGGCACAGCTCCGTGAGATGGACCGCCGTTGTGGCTTAGTACTGTGCGGAGATACTGCTCGGCTGCAGCATCCCACTGAGTCACATTCATGAGATAGGCCGAGGTGGATCTGGATAAAGAGTCAGCAGAAGAGGATTCGGTTGTTGTGGGAGGTATAGTCGTACGCTGGTGAGCCCATTATCGAGCCGTTCTTGTCTTGGCAAGGCTTCATCCGATCAAAATCTACACAGCCAATAAAGGCCTCCAGAGAGTGATGTAAAGTAGACCGCTGCTCGTAGAGACATGTGGCGGGAAGCTTGGATAGCTTGGCGTCCCGGCGGGTTTGCAATTCTGCCTGTTGCGGGAAATCGAGGTCGACGCCATTCTCACCAAGAAGCCGCAAGAGAGAGATCAAGAGAACTTCGAAGCCAGCCTGCTCAATAGACTCGACGTCCAGATGGCGCAGCATATAGCCCAGGGCCTTTTCCGCCATGTCACAGCGCTCTGGCCAGTCGCCGTTCTCTAGTTGCGCTCGCAGATGGGCTTTCAGGGCCAACAGAGCCGCCGCCGTGTTGAGAATGCCATCGGCCCTGGTCGCGTACGACTCCCACCCGCCCGACGGTAGCTGATGGGCGAGCAGGTACTCGAAGCACTCTGGAAATAACCAGGCCATCCCCGCGGACAAGAGGCCCCCTTGTCTGGGCGGCGCCGGACGGGGGATCATGGCAAGCCAGGCCGTGTCGTAGATGGACATGGACATGGAGCCGAACGGCGTCCCGGTCGAGCACGACGCGGCAAGGAGGCGCAGAAACCGGGCCGCTTGCTCATGCAATGAAGAACTCATGGTGTGCTGATGCGACACTGCGTAAAGCTGTTCATTCCGGTCTGACAGGTCACGATGCGAAGAACGAGGCAGACAAGATCAATATGCACGCTTTATATAGTAACTACCCTTTTACCTAAATAAGACATTGGAGGTCTGTCTTTGACGTCCATGATGGCTAACACATGATGAAGGCTTGATTCAGCCACGGGGTGAACACATGGCCGATAGACGAAGCAGTCAAAATGTCGCGATAGGCCGCAAGCAGTATTCACCTGCAGGAAAGTGGTCAAATTCGGGGGTTGGCCGGTCTCTGTCACTTACAAGAATACTTGATAGGTACTGTACTCGATCGGATCTCACGGGCCCTCTATTCAATCGGCCTAATTTCTCACATCCCTATCTCCGTTGTTGTTGTCCCCCCACAGCCACACTCTCCCGGTCTTGTCTTGTAAGAAAAAGAACGAGACACATCCGTTGAGGGTCTGTGTACCTTTGAAACGGTAATTGCGGGCGGTGTACTTGGATCAAAAACGGCAGCCCGGCTCCCGAGCTGACGGAAGACCCTGTTATCAATGAGTCATACGCGCTCCCGACCCAACTTCATGCGTCGTGTGACCGCTTGCATAAGTATTATGATAGAGGGTGCATGAAGCGTACTGTCGGACACATCGAACCAATCATTCCGGCAGCCTCATTCCCGCCCTAACGCCGAATGTTACCTCAGATCCGAAGAGCAAACAGTATTCTCCCTCTTTTTTTTTTTCCCTTTTTCTTTATTCGCGCTCTCTATTTATCCAAATGTTTTCATGAATGTTTCTTAGCACTATAATTCAATTTCACTTTGAATTTTTCGTTCTTTGCTTTCGTTGCTGTCTCTTTCTCTTCTCCTCATGGTCTGTCATACACAATGCTCACTGTCGGGATGCATCTGTGTGACAATGACTTCGTCTTGTCATTCCATCCTGTTGACAGGATGCTAAATGGGAACTTAGCAGGGAATAGCAATAGTAATGACGCTCATTGCTATGTACACGCCCCCTTCAATCCCCCCTGTAGCAGGCAGTGTAGCCTCGTTTTAAAATAAGATCCAGCCAGTTCGTCCGGCGGTTAAAGTGCCTCTGCTTTGAGTAGGGCAGTACATTCTAGCGGGAACAGGGCAAGGAGATGCCTTTTCAGATGCGAAACAAAGAAAAATATCGGAATGATTCCTCAGGCCTGGCCACGCTTCACATATATCCAAGTACTCTTTCAAGCACATCATAAGAGTTGCACGACGTAACTTTACACATCACGAATGATAACAGAACATTGGCTTGCCACTACGCAGAAATGTCTACTCCAAAATTGGCCCAGGAAATGGCAGGCAGCATTGCGGCGCCCAGTCCCGATCTCAGCCTAGAAGCGCCAGGCGTCCGAGTGGGCAACACGGAGGTCGCGGAGGATATTGATCCCTCAAACGAGGCCAAGGGCGTTAAGCTCATCTGATCCATCTCTCTCTCTGCCTCTGCACGTTCTTGGTCGGCCTCGACTTCAACCTGATTGCGTGCCCGTCATCACCTCGCAGTTCAACTCGACCCACGATATTGCCTGGTACAGCGCGGCGTTCATGATTTCGATGTGCGCAACAACGCCGTTGGCGGGCAAATCGTACACGCTATTCCGCAAGACGTCTGTCTATCTAGCCAACGTCGCGCTCTTTGAGGCCGGGAGCATCGTCTGCGCCCTCGCCCCGTCGTCCGCTGCCCTGATCGCCGGTCGCGCAATTGCCGGTGTAGGCGCCGCTGGTATCTTTGCCGGAGGATTCGCCATTCTCGCAACCATTGTGCCTCTGCACAAGAGAGCAGTCTGGATCGGCACGATGGGAGCGACATTCTCCATTGCCAGCATCGTCGGCCCGCTGATCTCAGGCGGACTTACACAGCATGTAACCTGGCGCTGGTGCTTTTACATAAATGTACGTTTAGTTTGTGACACTTGCTCACCGCGCTGAGGCTGACAGTTTTTTTAAGCCCCCAATTGGAGGAGCGGCTGCCGTTCTCTTTGCCGTGCTTGTTCGAATCAAGCGCACCCCTTCAGAGAGCAAGGTGTCGGACAGATCGCTCCTTGGCCTCGATATACCTAGTGCCCTGCTCTTCGCAGGGGCAATTTCCATGCTTTTGCTACCTCTACAGCTCGGTGGCATCAAGTTCAAGTGGTCTTTGAGCCCCATCATTGGCATGTTTGTAGGCTTTGCAGTGACATTCGCCGTATTCGTCGGCTGGACCATCTACCGCGGAGACCGGGCGCTCATCTCACCTCGCATGTTTACTGCCCACCGAAACCCGGCGCTCATCTGTACTGCCGCGTTCTTCGTCAACGGCCCTTTCCAGAGCGTCATCTTCTGGCTTCCCATCTGGTTTCAGGGCGTGCTGGGGTCTTCACCGACTCGGAGCGGAGTCAACTTCCTACACACCGCCGTTGCCGATGTTCTGGCTGCTTTTGTAGGTGCCGGTTTGGGTACTGGAATCCATTTATTCTGTTTGCCGAGGCAATGGTCTGCCTCGGTGGCGGCCTCTTAACCATCATATATCCCGATATTTCTGCCGGACACTGGATCGGCTATCTGATTTTCGGCGGCATAGGCTATTCTCTGGCCTCCAACCTGGTGCGTCTCAGAAATAACGCCGAGTAATGACTCGCGGCTGACAATGCACAGTCCCATATCGCTATTCAAGCCTCTCTCCCACAAGACCTCGTGCCTTTAGGATCGTCTACGCTGCTCTCTGTCATCTCCGCCAGCTGCGCCATCTTTATGGCCATCGCTCAGGCTGTTTTCTAGAAGCAACTTCAAACGAATGTTGGATCGTTGCTGTCTGCCGAGAAGCTCCTTGACATCATTTATTCTGGTGTGACGGACCTGTCCGAGCTCATTGGCGCAGCTGAACTACCAGCGGTCGTTTACCAATACGGCCTCTCAGTTACGCAGGTATTTGTGAGTTTCTCCACCTCGACGAATATGAACACGTCTTGACAACCAAGGAAAAGACTGCTAAGCTGGCCGCACAACTCTTTAGTACATTCCCGCCGTGACACCGGTCTTGTCCTTTCTCTTTATCCTTGGCTGCAAGTGGGTTTCCACCAAGGGCAAGGACGCGGCTTCCAGTTCTAGCGAGAAGGAGAACAAGGAGGACGCTGCTGTCTAGGCTATGAACAGTGCATTTTGCTTTGACTTTACGGCATGTTCTCGAGAATTGGAGTAGACCTTGATGCCCTCCAAGAATATACCCGTGATTGATTTATCAAAAAGCGCCAAGTTCCTATTTGCTAGCTGCGGAATCCTCTGCAATCTTGTTCTCGTACTCTGTAAAAGTTTCAATACCTTCTGGCACACCGTTCCATTGCAGATTCTGAGCCTCCATGAGCTCGTCACGTTTCTTCATGATTTTGACCCAAGACGGCAGGTTGGCCATCTTCTCATGCCATGCGCGAACATGGGGAGCGCCTTCCCACACTTGATCCCATGGTTGCACAAGCACCTCACTCAGACGATAGTTCCACGGCACAAACGCCATGTCGGCAATTGTCATCTTGTTGCCGACCAGCCACTGCTGATCTGCTGGTTTGGCGGCGAGGACACCCTCGATGACGGAGATGACGCGCTTGATCTCGTTGACGTAGCGTTCCAGGGCCGACGGCAGCTTCTCGTGGTGGAGGTGCTGGAACCAGCCGGCCTGGCCATAGTAAGGGCCCTGGCCGCTGACTTGAAAATGCAACCACTGATTCACGTGGTGCCTGTCGGCGAGACCGTCGTAGGAGAGGCGATTCTCCGTGTCGTACTGTTCGGCAATGTAAGTGGCGATGGCGCCCGATTCCCAGAGTGTGAGGTCAGTATTGGGATCTTGAATGGCAGGCACACGGCCGTTGGGGTTGATGTCGATAAAGGGCTTCTTCTTGACGTCATCGAATCGGAAAGCCTTGATCTCGTACGGAAGGCCAAGCTCCTCAAGAAGAAATGCGGTCTATCAGCGCAGAGGGCTACTATTAGCCACGCGACCATCATGCGCCGCGCACGGTACGACTGGAAGCGCCTACCTTCCATGAGTTTGGGCCGGGGGCTGGCTGAAACCAAACAGTCGCGTTGCTCAGCCGTCGGTCCGAAGAACGATCACACGTGGTTTATTTTTATTCTTAGGATGGGCGATGTACTCACGGGTACTCCAGAGAGTGATGGGTTTAAGAGATTGTGTGTTGCTGGCAGACATTATGGTGCAGGCAGTTGGGATGAGCTTGGACGACAAGTCTTGACGAAGCAAAAAAGCTTATAGAAGCAGAGGCCACGCTTTTAAAAAAACAAAAAGGCAACGATGATCTAAGTACGAATTATTTTTTAGTTTGGACGCAGTGTATGCGTTATCGGTGGCGCGAACTCGCTGCCCAACGTCAATGGAAAGTGTCTGCGGGCGCACCGTGGCGCGGTGGCTTGCACTCAGAAACGAGAATATGTATGATATCCTGTGTTGTGCTGGTAGGGGAGCCTTACTTGATGCGTATTTCTCTGATGGCCGCAACAAAGAAGTCTGCTCGTATGTATGTACTAGCAGGGGGGGGGGCGTGTACATACACCACGACAGCCTCATTTTCCCCAATCCACCAGTCGCGGCATGCCCTTAAGGGAAGCGGGAAGCCTGGTCTTGGCATTCTGCCATGTAGACGCAAGTACGCGGCACGCGGGGGGGCTCAAGCGTCTCGGATGTTCGGCCTTGGGAAATTGAGGCTGGCACGCTATGTACAAGCCGGGCCAGCAGCACGTCATCCCGCGACGCGGCCTCTTGGTCACTTTGTTTTTTGACGGCGATTAGGGGAGTGATGACGGCTACGAGCCTTGCGCGGCCCAAGAGTCGTTGCGTTACACGCAGCCTCGTTGCGTACACCATACGATACTCTGCCGCTTTCTTACCCAGCAACGCTACCCTGACGGTGTTGATTGAGTGTCTCGGATGGAAACATCGAGCAGTTCTTTTTGTCGCGCCAATACTCATGCCACTATGTAGCACGGACACCACCCTAAGATGACACAATTCCAGCTCGCAGATTGCTTGCCGGCCAGCGCCTTGGCCACAATCATCTTGACGACCACGCTGGCAAAAGAAGCGACCGAGGCAGGCCAGCTTGCCGTAGCCGAAATTGAGAAATTCCGGCCCCGGCGACGAGAACAGGAGCTCATTCTCGCTGCCGGCCGCGGTCTTCTGCCTCGCTCTGTAGGCGCGCAGTCCGTCAAACACATGGGGCTCCGTGATCTTCTCTACGTCGTTCTCCACGGCGTAGACGGCCATGCATGTGTAGTCGCCCGGCTCAACACGGGTCCCGTCCTTGAACGTGTATCGCTCGCGGAAAAGCCGCTTGAGCCCCAGCGTTGTCGGCGGCGACATGCGCTGCGACTCCCGCAGCACGCTATCTAGCTTCTCCAACTCGTCGTAGGGGTTGCCGTTGGCGTGCCAGCCACGCTTCTGAACCGTTTGCAGCTCGTCCAAGATCTCTCCGAGGAGCTGCGGGCCGGCGCCCACGACGTCGAACAGCACATTGACCATGCGCAGCATCGTCGTGTGGACCGTGGCCAGCGCAACTAGCACGAGAACGTGTCCAATCGTGTCGCTGTCGCGGTCCTTGCGCTTGGCGAGGCCGCACAGCCAGTGGAGGATGCTCAGGTCGCTGGGGTCATCGTCTTTGGGCTCCCATGCGCCGTCATCGTTTGCCTTCAAGAGCTTCGCAATCACACCACCGAGGAGATTCTTTGCGCGCTGTAGCAGACGTTGTGTGATCCAGTACGAAGGGAGCAGCCGGCAGAGCACGGGGTGCGTCCACGCTGGACAAAGACGCAAGATGACGACAGTCTTGAATACTGAGCATCCACCCTGTTAGACAAGTATCAATTTTTACCTTTCTCTCCGGGAACAAGCACTCACAGTTCTCCGTATATTCAATGGCAATGTGCAACCATTCGGGGTTGTCGCTGAATTCTGGCCCGACAATCACTTCTGCGCCGAGTCGAGCAGACACATAGCTCATGGCGTTATATGGCGTGAAGTCAGACCAGTCCTCGTTCTGCGGAAAATATTTCTTAAAGGCCTTCGTCACGGCGGTTTCCATCTTTGGGAGAATCGGCAGCCGCGGCGTCAGCTTTCTCTGCACGATAGAATGGTGCAGTCTGTTTTCCAGGATCAAGTCTACCCCTGTGCGCTCCCCGACGAGATCCTGCTCGAGCGCTGCGGTGGACTCGGCAACGGTGGTGGGCAGGCCAGCGAGCTCGTGGAGTAGGTTTGGAGGCAGAACAATCACCGCTCCAGAGTTTCTGACGACTTGGAACGGTCTATCTGGGTACTGCGCCGGGGGTGAGCTTTCAGCGGTTGCCTTCAACGGGGAAGTAATAATCTCACCTTCTTAAAACCTTCATTCACAATGCCGGCGATGTTCCAAGCATATCTGAGATTGAGAATGAACCTAGACATAGAACTAAACCGTGTACCTACGAGGGGAATGTCGGGTTTCTTGCGGACAATCAATACCGTTGCAAGTGTCTCCCAAGCGACGAACACCGCAATAGCATACAACGGCCATACCAAGATGTGGTTGGAGATCTGAATCAAGGTACTAAACGAGGACATAATGCTGCTATGTCTTGTAAAACTTGTGTTTGCCCTTTCGTGATTCTCGATACTTTTAGTCAACTCTCAAATAGAGCACCCAGAAGTAAGTTTCGCGATACAAATCTTGATATTTTCAGACAACAGAGGCATCGAGATGACACTCTACTCGCCAGTCCTCGAGTGTTCGTCTGCAATCGCCACGCCGCCGTGCCCGCAGCAAATTACTAGCGAGTATGCAGGTATTCAGCTCATCGGCGTAGTGGCATCTCAGATCTGACGAGAGTGTAGCTCCGAGTTAGACGAAGTATCTTCTTTGTACCTTGGGGGCCGTTTTCACCTCGCCGCCATCAGTATGCATCACAGCGCCGTGGGGGGCAGAAGAAGCTGACCATGGTTACAATTTCGTGTCAATACCACCCACCGCCCCTCCCACCCTTTCCTCCACACACACACACAATAATTCACGTCACTTTATGACGCCCAACTGAATATTCAGACCGCAAGAAATGTAACCCTGGGCCGCTGGCGAATGTTTCGAAGCTAGGGAGCGGCTATGCTCTTGACAAACTGTCCACGCCAGGGCTGTTCTCCCGTGCGAGGAGGGTTGATCGGCAGATGCTTTGCCAACGCACAAGATTACCACCCAACTTCGCACCATTCAGATACATCCCATTACGCGATGAAATCATGGTGTAGCATAAACGTACTAGGGACTAGTAGATCATTGCGACGTACATGTGGAGGGTTACCATCTCTCAATACCAAGAAAGCATGAGCCAAAGCATCAGCTGGTCGTCCACGTTTGCACCCTCCTCCCCCTCTTCCTTCACTGAATTACATCATACGGGCACTTTCCTCGCACTTACACTCGGAACAGTCGACATCTCACAAATAGGCAGTATCAGAATATTCTTTTCACTATGGGCCTACTGCTTCGTCAAGTCGACGATTACCGACCCCTGTTGTTGCTCTTTATTGCAGCGCTCGTATTCATACTTTTGTCTTACTCCCAAACGCGCCGTTTCTGTGACGATGGTCTCAAGATCGTCAATCGCGGACGCTGGTGGGAGCCAGACTTCTTCGCACGCCTTCGCTGGATTGCGAAGGCGCCTCAAATTCTCGCAAACGCGGACGAGATGGTAAGCACGGCCCGCGACCAGGTAAAAGCTATGTGCACTGACATGAGACGCTCTTTTTGAGGCCCAGATGCGGCCTTATCGTCTCTGCCGCGGGGATGCCGATCAGATTATCCTCCCGCCGTCCATGATACCTGAGCTTAACACGTTGGGGATCGACGTACTCAATAGTCGCGAGTCGCATGCCGTTGGGCTTACCGGCCATTTGACTGGCATGAATGTTGTTAAAAAGACAAGCTTTCACGTCAGAGTCTTGCTGTCTTACATCACTCCTGCACTTCCTCGACTATTTCCTCTCACCGGACAACGCATCTGCGAGACTATCGAGAAAGACCTGCCTCGTAGCTATGTGTGGACGGTTTGCCAGCCTTCCAAGTCTATCATACAGGCTGTGAGCGAGTCCATTGCGCTCGTGCTATTTGGTAGCGACATGACGGCCAACAAGCGGGACCTTGTAACGCTCACTCACAGCCATACTGGCAATGGTATGACTTGGTTCCCGATTCCCGAGCCCTAGTCGAAACAACCAGTTCAGAACTGACACCTTTTCATGATTAGTTTTCGCAGTATGCTTCGCAATGCGATGCGTGCCTAGCCCTCTGCAGCCATTGCTCGTCTGGCTTCTACCGGCTCGTTGGCGCCTCGTTCGAGGATGGCGTGAGCTCAAAGCCGTCATTGTTCCACGCGTGGAAGAATTGAAAGCGGAGCGAGCTAAAAGAAAGGGCCGCAAGGATGCGGCTTCTGTCAGTCCAGACGTCATTTCCTGGATGGTTGAAGACGGCCGCAATGACATGGAGCGGGACATCGAGGTCTTGACCGCGCTCGTCGGGTCCATCGCAGCCGGCTCCACGTATAGCATCGGCAACTTCTGCTGTCGTGTGGTCCTAGACATGGTCAAAAGCCCCGAGGTTTTAGAAGCGGTCAGAGACGAAATTCGCCGGAAACATGTCGAGGCTGATGGTCAATGGACCATGTCAACCGTTGCGAGCCTCGTCAAGCTCGACTCAGCCATGAAGGAGTCCTCCCGCATGACACCTGGCACCCTTGAAGTCTACAGCCGCCGGGTCAAGAAGGATCATCTGCTCTCAAACGGTGTCCAGCTCCGTCGCGGCCAGTTCATTGCCATTTCCGCATCCACTCGGACCCGCGACCCAGCTGTGTTCGACAGCCCAGATGAATACAAGGGCCTGCGCTTCTGTGCTGAGGAGAATATTACACAGCACCTGCAGCGCCCTTTTAGCAGTGTCGATCTGGATATTCTCACCTGGGGCGCCGGCAGGTGGGCTTGCCCCGGCCGCATGATTAGTGACATGGCGGCCAAGATTTTGCTCATTAAATTGATTGATGAATACGACTTTGCCTTTGTGGACAAAACACAGCCTCTTAGTCGCAGCTCTATGCACGAGTTCTTGTTCTTTCATCCGGACAATGAAATGCTAATCCGTCGGCGGAAGGACATCTCTGGCATTGTATTCAGCTAGTTGTTCCACGATGGCGACGTACCGTTGGTTTCAGATACGGGGTATGAGTCAGAGTTTTATTACTTGCAGACAGATGAAAACAAAATAGTCGTACTCGATATCATCATGCGAAAGTACTTGAAAAAAAAAGTAAAAGTCTTGCTTTAGTGAATCGGCTTGATCCTTCTACGTGGTGACTTGGGCCTTGGCTGACAACCGGCTAACGACCATCTTACATGACGGTAGCAAGTCATCTTAGTTGGGATTTTACTTAGCAGCCATTCCTACTGTCTAGAATAGATGGTTTGGTCAGATACAGGCTCTTACACTGGCATGGCATGCAGCGCTTAGAGGGCGCGGCTCGACGAAGGTTGAGGCCTGTCATCACCAGGCAGAAGGGAGATGTTGTTGGACTCGACGCGGGCATCCGGTATGCCTTGCTGACGCCGTAAGCCAAAAACATGCTACTACAATTACAGCTGTCATCCTAAGCTTCACAGTTTAGGCTTCAAGTCATTCAGCAGTGTATAAGGTCTCAGCCATTTCTCCATGATCTTCTCGCCAACACGACAATATCTTCTTTGCACATCTCTTGTATAGACCAGCAGTAAAGACGAAGACGACAATAGAAAAGAACAAAAATCAGACAGTATGCACTCTTTTAATCTACTCTTCGCTCTTCCAGCTCTTGTCTCGGCAGCGGCAGTAGCAGTGTCGCCAATCACTGCTTCGCCAATGCCAACAGCAGGGTTCCCTGCGCCGCAAGATCACAGCACCGTGAACCTGTTTCTTGGGGCTAAGCGTCCCGGAAACTACTCCTTCGTGGGTCATATTCTTGTAACGGCTCCCACGGCAACGATGTATCAAGTTAACTGCAAGTCTGGCGCCCTCAACCTGCCCGGCTTTCCCACCACATCGTACAACACGGACGACGCGGTAGGCATCCCTGATCACTTTCTTGCGGTTCCCTTTCCTCTGTTTTGCAGATGCTAACAGACGGTCTCATAGCCATGGACTGTCACAGACGGACCCTCTACCATGATTGGTATACTTTCGACTGCCATCGGTGATGTGACGGCTTTGCTTGATGAGCGCTGCATCATCGAATCACGCACAACCGCGCACTGTCAATACACATTCATCGGTCTCTCCAACGGCACGCAGACGCTATCCACGTCCTATCCGACAACCATCAGTGGCGACTTGTTCTACGAGTACCCGGTCACACTGACACTGCCTCTGCCATCTACTACAGGCCAAATCCCGCTCGATGGCCCGCCAACAACGTTCCCAACAGCGACAGCGACAGTAACGGAGACTGCGATGGCCAGCGCGTGACGAAATGTTTGGATTTCAGTCCGGTTTTCTGTAACGCTTGTTTGAAATTAGAGATGTTAAGAGCTTATGTATAGTATATCTTGTTCGATGCGTGCCGAGATCAAACTGTCACATCCTGAGACAACGGTACACAGCAAGTCTTCACATCTTCACATGTAATGTTTCCATAATACTCTACGTCAACCAACTAATGATTTGTGATATTTGTTCGATACAGATTCACAATGTATATCTTTCTCACAACAGTATTCTTTCGAAACCTCCATTTTCACCTACTTCATTTACTTGGAGGTATCAACCCCCACCGGGATCCGTAGGATGCGTAGTAGGAGCCACACGGATAACAGTTTAATCATGAAGCCGCCGCCACCTACAGCCGGTCCGAAACAGTGCCGGCAATTTTCTGATTCGGTCAGCTTTGCAAACTTAATGCAAGAAGAAGACTTTGCCGTGTTATATAAGTGGCAAACAATATCGTTACTGAGAAATTGCTCTAACTGTCATAGGCCAGATGTAGTTAAGAAAGAACTCGTCATGGCTCGGATGTCTGTTGGGAACAAATTTCAGTGTACCATATTTCCTCTCCGAGGAGGCAATACCATATCAGGAATCATCGAGACTGAGAAGTATTACATCTAACGGACACTAAGCCCCGCAACCGAGTTTCTCACCGCGGATTCTCTTTCTTTTTAGTATGAATCGAGTGGTCCCGTGCGGAGTAGCCGCGAAACTTGGTAACTCCGGCCTGTCTAGAAGATTTGCCTGCAGCTCTAGTCCAGTCTCTACAAGCCTAGAGTCCTTGGTCTTGACTTCAGCTCGATATCATTGGCTAAGCCAATGTCAACGACCCGGGGTAGGGTTCTCCGGTCGGCGTCTGCAGATCATTGACGGCGCTAGACTCGTCGGCAATTTCCATGGCCAATAGTCTATCAACTAGGTTGAGACTATATCTGGGGGTCTCCGAAGCTGGAGAGGATGTGTCTTGATCCAATGCGGGCTCTATACCGGGCAAAAGAATATGAAATCCAGAAAGTGTCATTACAATACAATATTAGTCGTCGGATTTATGCTCCTTTTTTTCAGCTCTATGCGGGGCGTTCTCGCCAGATCTGCTCAACTGGTCCAAGCCATCCAGGCAAGTGGTAACGGCAAAGATTGATGCTACGTGTTGTCGGTCGCTTGTCTATATATAGCTACATTGTACCTCTCTATAATCGGTCGGAACTGGTTATTTGACATGTAGAATCATGAAAGTGTTTGAACAAGATGGCGGCATCACCATCTCGCTCCAGTACGGTTTTAGATGAAAAGCAACAGGTCGGCTGTGACCAAGACATTCCGACACCACTCAGCGTCTGCGCAACAAAACCGCAGGTACAGCATGTGGACGTCGAGCGTCAGCGGACGGCTGATTCCTCCTCCCTTCATGCCGCACCGCAGGATCATCAGCCATCACCAGCAGACTTTCCCGATGGTGGCTACGAGGCCTGGCTCGTCGTCTTTGGTGGCTGGTGCGCTCTGTTCTGTACCTTTGGCCTGGTCAATTGTCTCGGCATCTTTCAGCAATATTACATTCAAAACACGCTCTCGGACTATGATCCGTCAACCGTGAGCTGGATCACGTCTACGCAGGTTTTTATGATGAATTTCGGGGGCATAATTGTACGTGTTTATCTTTCTTCCCTCTCTGATTTCAAGTGTCTGACGCTGATAACGAGGCGATCAGGTCGGCCGTATATACGACAACTTTGGCCCGGATTGGATTATCCGTCTTGGCGCCTTTCTCTACGTCTTCGGCCTCATGATGACGTCTCTCGCCACAGAGTACTACCAGATCTTTCTCGCGCAGTCCATTGTCGCCGCCGTCGGGTCCAGTGCCGTGTTTCACGCAGCCATGGACAGCGTCGCGACGTGGTTTCTGCGCAACCGTGCCGCCGCGCTCGGCGTCATGTTCTCCGGCTCTGGCGTCGCTGGCGTGGCCCTGCCCATCATGATGACCCATCTCATTTCCCGCGTCGGCTTTCCATGGACTATACGCGCAGTCGCGTTCCTGTTTCTTGGTCTACTTATCGTCGTCTGTCTTACCGTCAAGGCCCACCTCCCGCCGCGCCCGCGCCCCCTTGTCCTCAGCGAGTACCTCGACACCTTTCGCGAGCTCAAGGTACTACTCACCATTACTGGCTTTTTCTGCTACTTCTGGGGCATGTTTTTGCCCTTTAATTACATCATGTTGCAAGCGCAGGCTGCGGGCATGTCCCCCGCGCTGCTACCGTACCTGCTACCCATACTCAGCGCCGTCAGCATAGTTGGGAGCGTGGTACCTGGTCTCGCGGCCGACCGCATTGGTCGCTTCAACGTGATGCTCTGCGTCATTGCCGCCTCGACGGTCTTTGTCCTGGCGCTATGGATACCGGCCAAGTCAACGGGGGGCATCGCCGCCTTTGCGGGGCTCTTTGGCTTTTGCTCGGGTGGTTTTGTCTCTCTTGGCCCGGCCGTCATTGCCCAAGTGTCTGACATTCGCTACATTGGAACGCGCGTTGGCACGGGCCTTGCATTCATATCCTTCGGTATTCTTACTGGCAGCCCGATTGGCGGTGCTATCGTCACGCGGCAGCATGGAGATTATATTGGCTTACAGCTTTTTTGCGGTGTTGCAATGGCGACTGGTTTTTGTTTTGTTGCTGCCGCAAGATATGCTCAGGTTGGCCTGAGATTAGTCAAGATATGAGTATTGCCAATCGCTGCTGGCATCTTTGCCGTAATAAGTTTTATGCTTTTGCGCTCTATGTTATTTATTTTTCGCGACTACTATCAGGTAACTTCGCAAAAATAATTGTGCCAGTTTCTAGCAGTCGGGCAATTGAGATGCAACAGCCCCCATTACGCTTTACTGTTCTAACTTGTCTCGATGAAGTGGCTGTTTTTCAGATTGCCCGTTACAGCTCTTTATGTCGACAGTCTCCCATCTCAGTCACTAATGCCAGCTACTGATTGTTTCTTTCCTTGTTCTGCAAAAACGTCTGCTGCGTTATATCGATGTTGGATACTCAATCCGTCAATCACTGCACAATCCAACCACTCTAGAAGTATGGACTGGCTTTATTTTAACCACAATTGATACAAATAGGGTCTTAATTCTAGATTTTGACACCGTTTCTTAAAGTCGTCAAATTTTAATAATTCACTCGATATATCTAATTTCCAACGGCCGACTGAGATACTTTCTTCTTATAACAGGGCCAGGAGAACATCATACAACTATGAATCGAAAGAGTTTTATAACACCACTATTTCCAAAAGACGCACTGGATTTATAATCAAGTTTAATAATTCATTCAAATTAATATGCGTTCTGGTTTATGATAAAGCTGGAAGGACAATACCCCGGCACTGACCAAAGCCCAACGAAACGCCGTTCGAAACTGTATCCTGACACCACGCGGTCATGACAACTTCGTCGCCATCTTCCAAATACTTCATCTTTGTATCGTCGGGAAGTTGAATGTCTTGTGTGCCGCAGACTGTAGCTTCGAGCAGACATCCGAGCTCAGTTTTATTTGCCTTGGAGTCAGTAGCCTAGAAAAGAAGCAATAGCCTCGTCAGTAGAGCCATGATCATCTGTACTACTTCGATACTTACATCACCGGAGATAGTTCCGGATCCGATTAAGTCACCCGTCATAAGACCGCACATGGCGGAGGCGTGGTGAATCATCTGCTGAAATGGCGTCCAGTAAAGATACCGCAAATTGCTCGTGCCAAGAGTGTGGTTCGTGCCATTTCCTAGATATTGAGGTCAGATCTAAGTTAATAAGGCATGTAGTACGCTCCTAACACATACTCCTGAGTTCCACTTTGAGTCTTATGTCAAAGGTCGCTTTATGCTCCTCTCCTGACCAATTCAAGTGATCAAAGGGCTTAGGATCTTGTTTTGTCTTAGGAGAGCACCGAAAAGGCTCAAGAGCCTCCAATGTCACTACCCAAGGGGATATAGATGTACCGAATCCTATTTTGATACCAATGTATTCCACGTCAATTGATTGTTGAGAAGTTGCTGCGTCATCATCATCATTCACGTACCTTTGCCGTGAAACGGACCCAATGGCGTCATTTCGAATTTTTGTAGATCTCTGGCGGACCAGTCATTGAGCAGAACAAACCCAAAAATGTGATCTTCAACATTTCTCATTTCTAGTTCTGAACCATAACAAACAGGTTTCGACACAAAGCAGCCCATTTCGAGTTCGTAGTCCAGTTCGCGAGTTGGGCCGTACGTGGGGTTTCCGTCAGAGTCATAGAATACGCCTCTAGGTCGTCGAATGGCCTGCGGCGAGCTAACCACGCTGGATGCTCGTCCATTATAGACAGTCGGTGTGTAGAACCAGTTTCGGGGCAGACCTGCCCCTGGCGGTGCGAGGGGAGAGCACTGAAAATTCTCGTTAGATGCGTTGGTGAAGTTCGCGGAGATGTTTCGCGACGCACATTCTGAGCATGCTCGAGTGAGCAATAAAAGTCTGAGTAGCCTCCTATGTTGAAAGGCAGATGCATTTTGACCAAATGCAACTCGACAAGGCAAGTTTGAGGCACTTCGTCGCGAGAAATGTCGCGGATTATCTGGCTTCGCACCGCCGATCTTGTGCTTTGAGGCATTGCCGCAAAGCTGTTTAAAGATGGCTATGTAATGTTTAGTCGGAAAGAAATGGACACTATACATGGAGTCAAGTGCTAGTTACTGCGAACCTCTGAGAATATCGGTCCGAGCTGCTTGCCGGCAGCTAAGTGATCCAGTCGTCCGTGGCTAGAATACTTGGCGAGATCAATTGCATAGTCACCAATTGCTGTAGCGCATCGAGGACATTCATTGTCTGGGGTTGAAATAACCCCGAAGGGTATGTTATGAACAGTGAAAGGGGAGTCCGACGGGACCGGAATCTGAAAGCCCATGGTGTTTGAACGGTAACGATACCAGGAATCCCAGTGTAAACAAGAAAGACCGCAGGTTCTACCACAATATTAGCGAGCAAATGGCGGATAATAAGGAAGGACTTTTATGGCTGTTACTATGATCATAAATTATTCTCTATGCACGTACTCTACAGGTACAACCCCCTCTTTACATCCTTCCCTATGTCGGGTTATGAAAGCCGTGCGGGATCCAGAACCTACGCCGTGTGGGATCCGGAACCTCAACCGTGTGGGCTGCCGGGCGGGGTACTGCTCAAGCGGACCGAAGAAGTCAGCTATATGTGTGCGTCAGAGACCACTTGATCGAAGTCCAAGACACCTTGATAGAAATTCCCAGTTTGAAGATTGTCAGTGGTAGTTTTAAATCTCTGAACTAAACAACCCGAACCACAATGTCGCCCTCCAACGAGAAATCGCATCTAAAATCGACGTCTGACATGCGCGATACAAACATCGTCATCACTGGTGTCAATTCGGACGGCAAAGCCAAGATTGAAGATAACCAAGTTGGCAATTGGTCTTACTACGATAACGGCGCCATTGCTTTCAAAACAATTTACACTACTTCCGAGTTCCCAGCTTCGCTGAATGGCAGAGCTGATATCATCAAACATAACGCCTTGGTCTCATCGGGCACGCTCGGCCTAGCAACAAAACAGGGCACCGTCTGTCGCATCGTTGATTTTGCCCCGGGACATGATAGCGCCATGCACAGGACTAAGAGTCTTGACTATGGGGTCGTGCTGGAAGGTTCTGTGCAGCTTGTGCTTGACTCGGGCGAGCGGCAAACCATGCATCGTGGCGACGTTGCCGTCCAGAGAGCCACCATGCACCAATGGATCAACACAAGTGATACGGTGTGGGCACGGATGCTATTTGTTCTGCAGGATTGTCAGCCGCTTGAAGGTGTGACTATGGGGGAGGACTTGGGAAGAGGTGTTGAAGGATTACCAGCCAGTAACAATATCTAATTATTGTATTTCTTCTATTAAAGGCCTAACATATTCTACTTGATCACTTCATCATGATTTGAAGCACCCTGGGCTGCTTCTAGTACGTTGGCAGAGCTCAAGTATGTGACAGCTTTTTCTTTCGTGATTCTTCTTCTTTCGCGTCAATCGTGACTCAGCATTGCTGACGACCTTCCAGAAAAAGATCTAGTCATCAATTACAAAGCTTCGAGTTTTGTATAGTCTGATTTAACAACCTGGAAGCCAATGAAGGTCTCTTTGAGAAAAGTACGTGAATAAGATTGCTCATCACGACCCATATCAAGCTTTCACGACAGGCAACTCGGCGACAGGCAATGCATGGAATAAGCCCTATGTATTATTTTGCATTGATAAGTTTATAACATGACCATCAGGCACATAATACAAGACAGTCCATGCGGATAACGTGGTAATCATTGCAAATGTAATGTCAATGCGAACAAATTTAAGAAGCGCTATCAGTATACATAGATCGCGTGGACGACTGAGTTCCTTTGTACACAGATGCCGGTACCATAGGCCGTGCTACAACTCTGTAGTTTCGATCACCCGGAGCGCAGGTAGAACGTGAGCTCACGACTGTGCCTTAACCTGGCGGCAAACCTCGAGGACGTTGTAATTAAAATTCCACTCGTGCACTTCTTGTATGCTTTCTTTAATATTAGATAGACAATTAGTACGTTATACAAGGAAACAACGCGGGGGGCAGTAGAACTCAAGACGATAGATAAAGATATTCTTCGACTTACCAGGAACTACGCCCTTGAAGAACGGTCGTAACTCTTCTTCTATGTTTCCGCATCTTTCCTGTCCTTCGTTAGATAGTATCTGCATTGCTGCTGTTCGATTATGGCGAGTGTTTTGGACAAGTTTGAGCCGATTTTCAACATCGTCGTAAGAGGGAATATTTGAGAGAAAGATCATGAGAGCACCAGCATCTTCGATGGCTTGGCTCCCACCTTGTCCTTGGTCTGTAATTGCCTTTTGTTAGCCACCGGTCGCGTTCTGCGATACACTATGCGCAAACGACTTACGAGGAAGCATAGGATGCGCTGCGTCTCCTATGAGAATTGCCTTGCCGCGGGTCCATTGCTTGATAGGTGGCCGGCGAAGTAGCTTGTAAAGCTTCACATCTTCTGCAAGTCTTGAAAGATTCTTTAGCCTCGGATATGAAGGCTTCTCTGACACCAGTCAGGTCTTTTTATAAAACTTACCTGCAAACCTCAGCTATAGAGGGGTGGAATTCTGAAAATGTATCGACCAAGTCTTGGACACTTCCAGTGGCTTGCCAATCTGATGCGATACGATCAAGTAGGGTCAGTTTCATCTTTTTTGATGTAGACACTCAGATAAACCACTCACCTTCAACTTCCTCACGGTTTGCCTTTGCAGGATGTAATCCGACAAAGTTTTGCAAGGTTCCACTGAGATTCAGTCGTCAACAGGTTTTACGCAATGGTCATGCATATTCGTCTTACTTTCTGCAAGGATACCACACGAGTCGGCGGTCCGACGCAACCGCCATCTTAGAGCCGCACTTCTTATCCTCGAACAGGGGTCTCGTTATCGGATTCTCCAACAGCTTTTTAGTGGGAAGAAGGAACCGGAACGCGCACTCCCCGACCGAGCTGGCGGGAAGTTCAGTACCAAGCATGGACCGAGCAACCAAAGACTGAAAATGATGTTAGACAGACGCCCTCCAGCTTCGGATCTTGCGTGCCTCATCAACTTACGTGTACACCGTCGGCGCCGATAATTACGTCTTTCGTGACGTTTGTTCCATCTTCAAATGTTATGATGCCCTCGTCGCAATTCACATCAGCAACCGAGGTGGAGAGATGAAGTTCTGCAGGTCTATGCTCGTCCGAGGAAGTCACCGCAAGCTTCAATAGCTCCGCGTGAAGATCGACTCGATGAGCAAAGTACCACGGTGCTCCGAAACGAGACTCGTAGTCTTCAAAAGATATGTGACTTGTCGTAGCACACGAAAACGCATCCAATATCTTGCCCTAGATCGACTGTGTGAGTCACTCTTGCACGCAAAGCCAACAAATATACCATACCTCTGTTACTTTAAGGAAGCCTGCTTTTTCGTAGTCAAACCCGAGGGCATCGAGAATAGGCCCCGTGTTGGGGCAGACATGAATCGCAGCCCCAACCTCCTTAGCAAAACGAGAACGCTCGTAAATCTGCAGCATTGTAAGCAACTCTGTCTGAGGCGCCGTTGACCTCTTCTCGAGATACCGAACTCTGGCGTCTTTTAGCAAGTGGCGTTCTTTCTTACATCGACACGATGACCAAGTCGACTCAAAGCCGCCGCCGCACATAAGCCGGCAATTCCAGCTCCCACAATACCAATATTCAGGACGATACCAGGATCGCTATCCAACTGCGATGATTTTATGTTTGACGAGGACTGCATGGCGGTTCGTAGTGTCCCAGTATGTATTCGACGAGTAGGAAGATGTTATGACCAGACAAGAAGTAGGCCGAGCTAGGACTAGCTAGAATTGCTTATTTATCGAGGTGATCAATAGTCCCAACTGATGCTCACGGCCATCCTACGCCTTTTATTGTTTCGCCGACCTTAACCATCGTGGGCTTGTCTATCAGCAGATCGATCTTCTCCAGAAATCCCCCGCAACTATCCTTTGTCCGGGGCCGAGTATCACAATTGGGCTTCGGACATCATGCGTCATGCTTCCAACCCACCTCGGAAGCCACTCCGTGACATCCGAGCAGTCCGTGTGGGGGATACCCAGCAGCACTTGGAGACTTGCAAATGAAGCATTCCCTTGACCATTGAAATTCATTTTAAAAAGTCGACCCTCTCTCATCAGGCTTTCGGAGTTATTGAGGCCAATAAACTTGTGAGCTTCACGCAAGTAGCAAAGTCCGGATCAACATGCCTCTAACTGTTCGCAGTATCCATACTGTGGAGGTTTACCCCGACTATACAGTCGAATTGAACGTCGATATTCCTCTCAGGACAGCTCTCAAATCGCTAGATGATGATCCCTTGATCGCCAGGGGCAACATTTATCGCCCAACCAAAGAAGGAAAATACCCTGTGTTAGTCACCTATGGGCCTTGTGAGTAATGGACCATCCTGCAGAGGCCGCATCTTGAGCCAACGCTAACATTCCTTTAGACGGAAAAGACATTCCTTACGCCGAGTATGCTTGCATCAATATTGACTCAGACCACAGCCGCAGTACATCATTAACTCTTGGTTCGATAGCTTCCATCCGCAATCATTCGCGGAGGTGAACCCCCAGCACAAAAGTCGCCATTCCGCTTGGGAGACGCCTGATCCGGCTTTCTGGACGTCTAATGGCTATGTCGTGCTTCGTGTCGACGAAAGAGGCTGTGGTCAATCGCCTGGGATGCTTGACTCGATGAGCAAAGCTACAAGCGATGGTTTCTTTGACGTTATCGAATGGGCGGCTGAGCAACCTTGGAGCAATGGCAAAGTTGGACTTCTTGGGATCAGCTACTATGCTGGAAGTCAGTGGAGGGTTGCTGCTCGAAGACCAAAAGGTCTCGCAGCAATCATACCCTGGGAAGGTATGCGCCGGGCTCATGCAGCAGCCTTCTGACTATACTTGCACCCCACCTCGATTGGAATGTATGTCTGATGACCTATCTTAGGCATGAGCGACTACTACCGGGATAGAGTCAGACATGGAGGAATTTTGTCAAACACATTCATCAGTAAGTTGATTCATACGCTCTGGGACAGTCAGATTGTTTCTTCGAGCTCACAGAAATGGTCCAGATTTCTGGTGGAACCGACAGGTCGTATCGAATCAATATGGCCTTGCAGGCCGAGCGGCAAGAAACTGGGGTCCCGACACTTTAGAAGGTGACCTTTCGGCGGAAGAACTCAAGTCTTCGAGACGGTCGCAGCCCGATGACACAGCATTGCATAGATTTCGTGATGAGGACTACTATGTGTCGAGGGACTTCGAGCTGAGCGACATCGAGGTGCCGCTGCTGAGCGTTGCGAATCTGGTATGACGTCGCAGCAGAATCAAAATACTCCAGTCACGACTCTGACAACTATAGGGCGGCATACTCTTGCATTTGCGAGGCAACGTCCTCGGATACATGCAGGCTGGGTCTAAGATCAAATATCTACGTTTCATTACCGGGCGGCACGACCTACCCTTTTACTATGAAGAAGAAGTTGCTATACAAAAGTCTTTCCTCGATGCTTTCCTGAAGAATCATGATCCCGATGGATGGGGCGTTCCTGGGAAGTTGCCGGCCGTCGATTTGTGTCTTAGAACGGGGAATCCAGGATTCAATGACCCTTCAGCCGAGCGTGCGGCGTTTCCTCGAAGGACCGAGAATGAGTGGCCGATCGCCAGAACGCAATATACCAAATTCTTTCTCGACAGCCATGGCTACATGTCTCCTTCCCTGAAAAGCGTCGAAGCAGGTACACACGATTATGATGCCCAAACGTAAGCAGTCATGTCCATCCCGTCATCTGAGAAAGTTGTTGACACTTATTTATCACAAACGAGAAGTGGAGAGCTCAACTTTCGAACGCAGCCATTTTCCCACGAGACCGAGATAACGGGCCATCCACTTGTTCATATTGTTGCTTCGGTAAACAGCAAAGACGGCTTTACTCCTTCGGACATGGATGTATTCGTAACCATACAACACTTTGATCAAAACAACCAAGAGAGTAGGTCCCCATCTCGGTTCAGAGACTGCAAAAATCGATTCTCTCAACGCATGAACAGCGCCAATTGCTGCGATCGCATCCTGGTAGTATGTACTGACAATGATGACAGTTTTCTACACCGGCACCGCAGGCGATCCTGTACCCGTGGTCAAGGGTTGGCTCAGGCTCTCTCTGCGCAAGACTGATACCTCCCACGCTCTTCATCGCGATTTCCTACCACATCGCAACTACTACTCGACTGATGTTGAGCCGGTGGTACCAGGTGTACTTTACGCTGTTGATGTGGAAATCTGGCCGACAAATGTCGTAGTTCATCCTGGTCATACTCTCAATCTGCAGATTGCAGGCCATGATACGGCTGGCAGCGGTTTATTTGAGCACAATCATCCGGATGATCGGCCAGAGTCAATCTTTAAGGGGTTGAACAGGATCCATGTTGGTCCAGACAGCCAGAGCTATCTGGTATTGCCAATTATTCCCCAGTCTTGATCAAGAACTACGTTTTTGGTGGTACATGTTATCATAGCTCGGTGGCCTAGAGATACAGAAAACAGACTTTTCGAGAATCTGGCAAGATTTTTATCAATCTATTCAACAACATGTGACAGATCAGAGATCACTTTCGCAAAAATTTTTCTCAATGATCCTTCCTGGTGTCGTGAAGCGCTTCATACGCAAGCACATCCCCAGCTCAGGCCTACGCATGGAGTACATTTTCACTTACGACCAACACACTTCAACTTATGCAACACCTTTCACCAGTTTATTTTTGTCTGTACCACCTAAATACTCTTCTAGCTAATGAATGACCAATGCCTGCAGCGTGGAAGCCATATCTTTGCAACATGGCCAGCACATCCTTTCCAATTCTTGCTGAAACAGTACGAGAACTCTTCGCGACCCATGGCTGGATCTATCCAGCTGTAGTACAACAGCGCGCCACACCACCAGGCTTGCAAGGAACACGGTAACGGGAAGCCAAGGAGGCGCCAGTTCGTATTTCTCACCTGCATGTTCCAGAATCTGCCATGCCAATCCCGGCGCTTCTTGTGCATTCTCTAAATCGGCATCGATTTGACTTTGCTGCTCCTTAGATACCGTGACTTCAGCCTGCGACGCACGAGGTGAGTATCCTGCCAGTGATGGCAGATACTGCACAGTCGGTAAGATCAAATACAACCTGCAGAAATAGTAAAGAGCTAGTGTATGCTGCTGCGAGCCGGATAGATAACTTGCGGCCCAAAGTTCCAGAGCATTTTCAAGTCGCCTTCGCGCCAATCTGGTTTCGCTCTCCGCAGTGAACGGTGTAAATGGACTTGTAAGCGATCTTGATGATGGAAATGCGGCACGTCGCTGGATGCTCAATGGATGGAATATGTAGGCGAGGGCATGTATATCGACAAGGATGGCAACGAGCGACAGCAGCGCCCCGTTTTTAGCAAGATTCTTGTCGGGTAAGCGACCTTCAATGACCGTGTCTTGATAAATGGTCAAGGCGGCTCGGTTCACTGGAGTCACGGGCGCAAGGCATTCAATCGCGGATACGGTTGCAGGGAGGTTGTAATGTACCGAGCGTAAGACGTCTGCCAAAAGAAACGCAGGCATTGCGGCGCTAAGCATATCCATGAGCAGATGCTTATCAGCGACTCGAGATATAGATAGTACTCTTACCAATAGGAGCTCGAAGGGGGAGTAGCGTCTGTGGAACAAGGAAAGTGAGACTCGAGGCCCTGGGTCACAAAAGAGAAACTTACATTGACGCCGAGCAGCCTGGTCATAAGTCAGTAGATACAGTCAACGAAAGTTTTCAAAAGACTGACAGTCTCAACAAAGCCTTGAACAATGTTGGTGTATCGCCAAGAGGCGCGGTCACTACACAGCGCACCATATATTGCAAGCAGCACCCACTGCGCCTGCTGTCAGCACAAAGTAAAGAAACGCTGCTTTCGAAATGTTCAGGGAGACAAGGTCTCTCTTACGCCATTTATGAGGTCCGTTTTTCTGGCTTCGCGGTTATCTGTCTCGAGAGCGAGTACGAGAGAATTATTGCCAGCCAGCCAGTATGAGTGTGCAGACGACGGTAGGTGATTGCATGTGATTGACGCCAAAGCTGCCATTGAGTAGACAATGTATCCAGACAAGGCCGGCTGCTTAAATGAAGATGATGGTATGAGATTGACAAAGGGTATATTTGGATAAATCTGTCTCCGAAACACGTCAAGCATCGAGTTGGGCACGGAGCTTGCAGCCTCTGCCAGCGGAGCTGTGACCAAGGAAAGGGGGTAAAACTTAAAGCATTAAATATGAGTAAAATTCCGACCAATTGCACACTTTCGTGCTATTCGGATGTTCCGATTTGATGAGTTCCCGTACCTGTAGGTTATGAGGCCGTGCTGCCAGGATCATCGGTACCGTCTTATCATTGAGATATGCCACGGGCGGTTCCGCAATATTTTGTATCGACTTTGTGAAACATTCCTGGAAGCCTCGCTCCAGTGGTCGATACGCACGCTCAGAGTCGAGTCGAGCGGGAGTTCTATCGGCGGGCCAGGCCCCGTCCTCACGGGACGGCGATGCCGGCAGCGAGAGCTGAACCGGAACGCCATTTCCGCCCTCCATATTTCACTTTACGAATTCTTGAAAAAAAAAATCGCGGCTGAAGCTGAAAGGCCGCCGCTGCGCAGGTTTCTTGTCAAAGCCGGTGACAGCTAGTAACAGCCAACACCGGTTGATCCGGGATGCTTTACTCGTGACGAGCAAGGGAACGATCATCCGTGCGGGGGTGTCCCTTGCAATACTGTATAAAGTCACGTGCTTCAATTCCTCTCCACATCTTTCCACGGCGCCGTGTGGTGTTCGGCGAGTAAGTCCTGGGACAAGTTGTCAGTTACCGGTTTCACCGTTTCGAAATACAGTCCGGGATTCCCTACAGCACGTTGGCTCCAGCATGAGTGACTCTATTAGTTCTCCTATAACGCAGTCCCGTGGGAGGCGGGCTGCTAAATCGGTAAGCCCTTGCACGGCGGGCGGGATGGCCGGGACCCCATAGATCGAGAGATCCGGGATGGCTGATAAACGGGATGCAGTGCGGCGATTGCGGCAGGAGATTCGCCCGGGCGGAGCATCTGCGACGTCATCAGCGCACGCGTGAGTCATCCCCGCATCTTCTCCCCGACTTTGCAGGTAGCCTCTAATGTGCACCGTATGAGCCGAGACAGACACCAAGGAGAGTCCCTTTGCCTGTCCCTACTGTCAGCGCAGCTTTCAACGGTCCGACGTCCGTAATCGGCATGTGGCCAAGTTCTGCACAAGCCGGCCGTTGCATGATCGCTCGGGTCGAGACAGCCTCACATCGTCCTCTAGAGTGAAGACCGCGTGTGATACCTGCCGGCTCAAAAAGCTCAAGTGCTCCGGCGGGCAACCCTGCTTGTCATGTGCAAAGGTCAGCAGAGTATGTATCTATGCCAACAGAGCTGCGCAAGACTATCCGGATCCTGTGACGGAGCGCGGTCGTGGTGAGCGCTCTATATCAGCGGCTTCAAACGGGGCTGTTGTCTATACGGAAGATGTCCAACTCGCTGCAGCGTCAGAGCGGCTCCGGCTACCATTACAACAGCCCAAGACGTCTGCAGCATATCTCGCGCTAGGGGAGTCTCCCATCCAGTATGAAAAGGCAGGCATGATTGGCCAGGATGTGATTAGAGAGCAAATCAATCCCAGCATGTCCAGTTCTACACCTCAGGCCTCATCAGCTATTGACTCTGGCGGTCCGTCGATTGTAACATGCGATAGCGCGCCAGAGCGAATAACGGGTCTCTATGATACTTCATATTACTATGATACATCCGGCTTTGATCATGTCTCAGGCGGCTTGCAAGGCTGGGACTTTGACTTTGGTTTCGATCCATTTGCTACGATTGACGTAAGTGCGACAGCAGATGCCACGTCGAGCATCCACTGAACTGATCAGAAGCAGTTTTTTGATCCGTTTAATACGGAAGACTTGTCATCCCTGTTGTCAAATCCCAACAGCAATGGGGCGGAGTCGTTTGTGCCCAGCGATGTTCAACTGGCGTCGGTCCCGACCGAGCGAGGCACAAATACAACGTCGGCAACCTCCATTGCGCATGACCCAGAACTGGATCGAGATACCGTCGATGTCTCCAGAACTGTATGGCAGTCCCTCGGAAGTGACGCCAATCGATGGATGAAGACAAGACCCTCTATCCTGAACTTTGATCGCGTCATTATCAACTATTTCATCCACATATTTCTTCAGCAAATCCCCTCGACTTTTCAGTCCTATCTCGCATTCGAAATCTGTCAGTCAACTGGCGAGGAAGAGATCCTAGCAATGGCTGCTGTTGGGGCACTATATAGCGACAAGAGCGGCAGTCATGCGATAGCACGAGCTATGCTTGGCGATGCCCGACGGCTATTCTGTACCCACGTGAGCCTGGTTGACAATGACGTGACGTTTTCCGTCGTGGCTAACACATATTCAAGACGTATGGTGACTTTCCGAATGACCCCGAGCAACAAATCAGTATGATTCGCACTGTAAGCACCACAGCCGCTCAGTATGCCTTTAGCTCTACGAGTTCTAACTCACGTACAAGTCCATGCTGCTTGAACTATTCGGCATTTGCAGCGGAGACCGGCGGGAATGCGAACTCAGCCAAGCTTGCCACATGTTTACCACCGAGGTTTGTAGGATCCAAACTTGGTATCGCCAAAGACGACACCGGCTGATCCAGATGTGAATTCGCAGGTGCTCATCAGAAGCAATCTCGCAGGTGTTCCGGAGACCAGCGCGCTGTACCCTTTAATACAGAGGTAGGATAGCCTTCCAAGGATGCCACCGACTCTTAGCTCACGTCTTTCAGAGTAATTCGCGATCTACAGCTATTGACCTGTTACCGGGCAACACTCATGCAGTGGCCGGTGAATCTCTACTTGACTTCCTCCTTCATTTGTTCACTTCCCAATCTAGCGGCTTCTAATGCGCACGAGGAGGCTCTGACAACATTACAAAGTCTCCTGTGGCCGTCGGGCCCGCCGCCGCCTGCGCGACGATCATGCGATGGCACCTATACATTGGCCTCGCTCCTTGTACTTGCATCACACGCGGGCCCGGCGAAACTGGGCTCTTTGGCGGTGCAAGGTCTCTGGGACAAGCGCATATTCGAGCTTGCGTTGGACAAGTGGCTCAATTGCCAGCCGGCCAACCCAGACGAGTCCGTGCTGCTGCTATTTCACTTGTCTTTTATCGTGCTACACGCCAACATGGCAAGTCTTCACAGTGTCGTGAAGGACTTTAGCGTCCGCGCAGCAGGTTCATGCACGGTCGGAGGTGACATCGCCCAGTGGCAGGGATCAGACGACTGCATCATCGCGGCTCAGCACGCTTCCCGGATCCTCGAATTAGGCACGCGCTTCTCTACCAATCCCAGGTCGAGTGGTGTGACGAAAGCTAGAATGCCGAGCACCAAGCCAACCAAGGGCGAGCGACAGATTGAGAGCCCGCACGTAGCGATTTGTGTATACTTGGCCACAATCACAAAATGGGTGGCCATGATTGGACGTAAGCCAACACCTGTGGACGACTCCGTAGCTGCGGTCCTCAACCATGGCGGTACCATTTTGAAGCACTTACGCCTGAGAATCGCTAAAGGACTAGAAAACATCTTGGTGCGGTTACAAGAGAGTAGTGGCTGAGTGCTTCTCGTCAAGTCGCCATATTCTCGTCTGTAGTTCCACCTAATAGTATACAAGCTGAAGCCATACATGAAAATACAATTTGAATTGGTACTCAAGAAACTCAAAACTAACCTCTTCTAGCGTACCGTACACCATAGTAGATCCCGACCAAAGCAGCGGTGCTCAGGACAGCACCGGCGCCTTTGAGTACAAGCTCTACCTGCCTAAAGAAACCGATTCGCTCACCACTTGGTTCAGGCTCAAGAGGCCGGATCAGTTTCTCATAGCTACTCCGTATCTGGCTGATATTTTGATGGCGATGCTCTCTCTTCTGCCGAACCCTTGTCAGAGGATAACTTGCCCTGGCTATCGCATGGGGCAGTTGCAAGTCTACGTTATTCAGAATTTTGTCAGCAGCTGAACGAGAAGAATTCAAAATGAGGCAATAGTACTTGACCAGATGGCGGCAGAGTCTGCAAAGCCAATTGATAGCACCTGCAGAGAGAGCCAGTCCTGCACGTAGTCGGCCACCTTGTCCGCTCCGTGTCCGAGAAGCGCCAAATGGTTGACTTTTCCTGACAAACCACTCATAATGTCGATAGCGGCTTCAAGTGATCGAACGGACACGAACAAAACTTCACCAGACTCTCGGCTCTGTTTGAGTCGAAGCTCCATCGTCTGGCTGTCCGTAGCAGCATGAGTTCCATCAAAAACACTAGCCAAGGTATGTTTAGCAGAGGACCCTGGCTTTTTTTCACAGATGGCTTTCTCCAGCAGTGAGACGTCTTTTTGGTTGATGAAGACTGCGTTAATTCTATCCGATGGAAGCGTGTTGCGGCTCGACAGCAGCAGCGAGTCATACACCAGACTTTGCCAGTCCTGAGTACCCTCCGTTGCCACCGCGAGGTTGTAGCCTAGACACGTGCGAATCATTTGACATTTGGTCCAATCCAGAGCTGACGGAAGTTCGCTCATCGGTGCTTGGGCTACAAGATTAACAGGACTGATCATGTGTGATACTCTATGCAAGCTAGAAACTTACTATAGATTGACAATAAGTCGACCTTATCCGTTGATATCTCTGACGTTGTGCAATTGGTGACCAGAAATGTACAATCGCTGTCGAGATACCTGCGCCAGAGATCCGAGAGCATCGTCATGAAGCCACTCGTGTCCGTGTCCAGAGTGGCCATGATGGAAACATTTGCCGCTGCGATAGATGTGACCAGCGGCGCGAGCATGTACCGTATCGGATTACCCAGGTCGCCCATGATCAAGTGGACGCCGACCGGTCGCGAAACGTGACGAAGCTCCTCCAGCTGGTGGTCGGCTCTGATATGTGCTACTTTGTGGGAAAGCTCCTCGCGTGAAGACATGTGCCGGTTGATCATCTTTACCAGGTGCGCGAGCTCTTTCTCGTAAGCTGGACATTGTTCCGGGGCTGAGACTTGTTGTTACCACGTGAGATTGGCAATTACGGCGTAGCTGTGACTTACAAGAGGCGAGGCACGATATCAACTCGGTCCTGTGTTGTAGTAAAAGCTGATGCAGGCCATGAAGCTGCCTCACGTGCCATCCATCTTTAGCGGTGGTAAAGTGACTCTGCCATGAGGCGCGAGCCCGTGCAGTTGCGTCTGCAAGTGACAAGGTCATTCTGGGGAGCTGAAACGCGCAACAAGCTCGAGTTGTTGGCACAACAAGCTTCTATGCGAAGCTATTCAAGACATCTTATTTGAATCCACACAGAAACCGCTGCAAACCAAAGTTCCCAAACGCCACAATCAGTATTGTGTGCTGCCGGAACCATGCGGAGTTGCGGGAAACCCCTTCGTGTTGGCCGACCCACAGACCAAAACCCCCATCCCGCTCCGGTCTCCGGGGTGGCCGGGCCCTTTTACTATATGTAGCAAGCCCACCTCATCCGATTGGCTTGCTGCCGGTGCCGTCACCATAGGATCCATGTATATAGCAAGTCCAGGCAGGGTCGTAGGAGAGCTTCCCCGCGATGTGCCTCGCCTATACTACTCGCCTATTAGAAGTCTGGCTTTGGTCATCATATATTGTCGCTTCTTGTATTTGTGTCCTCGAAAAACCGCACTCGCAATGCTGCCCTTGACTCCGGCCGTGTTCTGGTCGCATGGATCTCCCTTTATGTGCAGCAAGGAATCGGCCTCGTCCGAGTGCTGGACCAATGTTGGTGTTTGCGCCGAACTGCCCAGTCGGTGGTGGCCACAAAAGACTAAACGCTTTTCATTCTGTAGTTTGGCCGAGAGGCCCTCGCACACAACATCAAAGGCGTGGTCTTCGTCGGCGCGCACTGGGAGGAGCTCAACAGCCGCGTCCGCGTCGCCACCAAGCCGAACCCGGAAAAGGTCCAGATGGACATGGTCCCCCCGTCGTACTGGAAGGACTACCCCATCAACGTGGACCGCGGTCTCGCGCACAGGGTGATTGCCATGCTGCGCGGCGCCGGCTTCACCGACATCGACGAGGACCCCGACTTCGACTGGCACGACGACACGGTGACGCCGGCCAAGTGGATGTTTCCCGGGGGCACGCCGCCCGCCACCGTCGTCAGCATGAACGCCAGGTACGACCCCGTCTTCCACGCCAAGATTGGCCGGGCCCTGCAGAAACTCCGGCGGGAGGGCATTCTGCTCTGCGGCACGGGCGGCGCGGTGCACAACCTGTACCGCAACAACTGGCTGCCGCTCCTGTCAAGGGGGGATAATTTCCAGCCCGGAAGCAAGCCGGCAAAGTGGGCGACGGACTTTGACCAGAGCGTCAGGGATGTTGTGGCCTATAACAAGGTATGTCTACAAAAGCGGCGTTTCTGTATGGTCTCTTTCGGAGAAGAGAAAAGTTGGGGCAAACGTGCTACGGCGATAGCATGTCTACATACTGAATCTTTTGCTGTCAGGGCCACGATGTTGCGGGCGCATTGATCCGTCTCACCAAGAACCCTCAATACAAGGATGCGCATCCTACTGATGATCATTTCTATCCGCTCATCGTTATCGGCGCTACAGTTGCAGATGAGGATGGTTACGGCAGCATGAAGGCGCAAACTTGGGAGCTGCAACACATGTGCAATTCACAATTTGTCTGGGGCAATTGGGAGTAGCAGTGTTCTCGATCCTGCTCAACAGGACAGGCGGATGAGCTCTATCCTACAGGTTGCAGCAATACTGAGCTACCCCCAGTTTGATCTTAGTCTTATACCTATCGCTCGTAGCGTTTTTACTTCTACCCTGTACTTACTCCAGAGACAGATGCATTACACTTTATAAGTTGCGTGCATACAGTCCTCTATCGCTCCGCTGCCCAACTTCACTGTAATAATTGTCTCCGCCACATTGATGTACAGCACCTGCGGTGTAGATTGTAAAGAAGTGGCGCGAGATATGCTCGTAAGCTGGAGGCCCCAACGTCTAAACGAGAATTCCAAGTTGAGTAGCCACACGTGCCAGCAACCAAGCGCGGAGGAAAAGATTCCACCGGTGGCGGGAGTGAGGGCTCGCCTGCGGAGTACGAGGTAAACAAAACTAAAAAAGATTGTTCAATAGCAGCATTGAAAGGCCGCCCGACAGCTCAAATGGCTCCCCTCCCTGAGCAACGAGGAGTTGGCCCGTCTCGTGTGGGTACAACATGCGCGATGGCTTCAAACACCGCATATCTGTACCTTTTTCTTTTCCTCGTTTAGCATGTAAACGATGAGCTGTCGATAGCATAAGCTAGCTGCATTGATACTATAAGCATTTCATATTCGTTGAACTGGCCAACAGTATAATAAGTCCGACTGTTCGCCCTCAATCGGCTTCTCAGCTAACCTCGCCGTCCATCTTCCCGCCAGCTTCCCACACCGCAAAGAAAAAGAAACAAAAAAGAAAAAGACAAGAAAAGAACTCATCACAGAACAAAATCGCAGCCCAAGCCCCGCCACCATGCCTTACACCATCTACGACGCGTCCATCGTCGCCGCCAAGAGGCTCCTCACCGGCGTCCAGGGCATCCTCGCCAAGGCCGAGGCGCACCCGGACGCCGGCTCCCTGCCCGGCCGCCGCCTGAGCCCGGACATGCTGCCGCTGTCCTTCCAGGTGTGGGCGCTCTGCACCGTCGTGGAGTCGCAGGTCCTCGTGCTGCAGCAGAAGCATTCGCCGCGGGTCGAGTTCCCGGAGGGCGCGCTCCCGGACATCGCGTCGATGCGGGCGCGCATGGACGAGACGGCGGCCCTGCTGGACGCGGTCGGCCGCGACGGCGCCCTCGAGGCCGCGGGCCGCATGGCGTCGGTCGAGTTCCCCGGGATCGGCAGCAAGGAGCTCTCCGGCGAGCTGTTCTGCGAGGGCGCGGGCATACCGAACATGTACTTCCACGCCATCGCGGCGTACGCGATCCTCAGGAGCGCGGGCGTGGAGCTGGGCAAGGCGGATTACCTCGGGCCATTCATCGGACCGCTCATCACCGCGACGAACACTGGCTCCATGTGGGAGAAGTTCTCGGGCAAAGGCAAAGTCACCGGGTAATTCAGTTAGCCTATGCGCTTAGATACGAGTGTAATGGTTCTAGGGGTACTCGAAAGCTGGGTCAAGAAAAAGGCAGGCAGAAAGGGAGGACGCACGCTGATCAGCCGCCCCCGTGATCGAAAATGAGCCGCCTGGATTGAGACGGCCACTCAGCGGCGACGAGTGACAGAAGACGGCTCCATAGAGGCAAGGCCAGGAAGTGTAACAGGAGCAGTTTATAGAAAAGCGTGTGTTGAAACACTGTTAGTTGAAGATGACTTCTTGTAGCAACTCTTTCGAGATTATCTAGCAGCCATGAGACAAAATTATTATAACATAGTAGACCAGGCTGATTATACTAAGACGCCATGAAGCTGATAACTTATGATAACGGCCTGTCCTGTCAAAGTATGTGGACGGTCGGCTACCTTTGGCGTGTGCCCCTTGCATAGTCTTAAAACACTTCATATTAAGTCTCTCTCTAGGAAAGTCTGTCTTCTATAACATGAGTCGAGCTCGGCATGTGCCCAGCATCACCTTGTTGTGTGAACCAGGACACGAAATTCCTCTACTCTCGTCACAGGCCGCACCGGCAGCCAGCAGCCGGCCGCAGAACATGAAAATTTCCCAAATTCAGCTTACAACATATCAATCCGACCGACTAAAACATACGGGACCACCTCTGCAAGTACAGTCTCCAGGAACAGAGCACCAAGCCTTACAGGACCTTGGCGGCGCCCTGCTGGGTCTTGTTCTGCTGCACGAGCTGCGGCAGGTTGACGCCCTTAAAGAGGGGGCTGATGATGTTGAGGGCGTCCTTGGGGAGCTCGGATCCCAGCTTGACAATGTCGTCGAAGAAGCCGGTGCCGGCGCCGATGACATCGCCCTCGGCAATCTTGCGGATGACGTCGCCGGGGAGGTTCAGGAAGGCATCGCCGGCCTTGAAGAGCTCGGCGACGGCGGCCTGGCCGGCGGCGTCGAGGCCCGAGAGGGGGCTGTTGGCGAGGAAGCTGCCGAGCGGGCCGGTGATGCCGCCAAAATTGATCTCCCGCTCGATGGGGGAGGCCGAGATGGCGGTGGCGGCCGCGAGGGTGGCGATGATGGCGGTGAACTTCATGGTGAATGTTGTGAGTTTTGGGGTGGAGTAGGAAAAGTTGGAATGTTTGTAGTTTAAGTTGTACTGAAGACTGATGATGTACTAGATGTAGATTTTGACAGTTTTGGCAAATGACGGGAAAGATATAGATTTAAGAGAAAGACGTAAATGGAGGAAGATGATTGATGATGATGATGATGATGATGATGATGTAGGAAAAGACGTGCTCATCTCGCAACAACAACAACAACACGACGACAGCAGCCGTCGCGAGGGCCGACAGCTCAATGCACCACCGCCGCGCTTTGCATGACAAGACTTGCATGATTTGCAGGTCAGCGGGAAGCCGAGAGACTCGGCCGCGCGCGAGGTTCGTGCGGTGCCGAATCGGGACATGAATCCGGTCGTGGTGTGATGTGATTGGGGGCATCGGCTCGGGAGATGACACCAAGAGCTGATGGCCCGCGCCCGCTCGGACGAGACAGCATATAGCCAGGGGCACGGCTCGGGCTGCACGTTAAGGTTCAGGTGCATGGACGCTCAGTCGCACCTTTTTGGACCACTACTAGATGGTTGCACCAGGCTGATGAGACACGGTGCCGGCCGTTTCTTCTGGAATTGGTCTTGAACTCTAATCGTTAGCCCGCGTGCCGCCTACATAAAATGATGTAGCCTTTGTAGTCGCTCGAGTTCTACTTTTGGCCTTTATCGGTTTCTCAATGGCCGGTTCGTTCTCGATGCAAATGCGATTATGCATGAGCATCTTGGACCTCGTCGTTATCAGCATGTCGCGATGCCATGATCTATATCGTTCCCGTCTTACGACCACGATCATGCCATTTCTACGCTCTGACGGTCATACACCATCTCGTCAGGTCGCATACTTTACAAAATGAGAGATGAAAAAGGTAGTACCACCAGAAAAGGAACGTGCGCGTGATGCCTGCAAATACAGCAAGCTCTAAGGGGAAGGGGGGGCGATGAGGATTACAATACAATAAGCTTCACCCACCAAACCTTGGCCACTAGTCAGGGCACAGCTGCTGAAAATAGATCGATACGCGAGCCAAGGCTCGATGTCGAAAAGTATAGTCTGAAACAGAGCTGGTTGTAGGGCTGTTAGTCCGCTATTGTCAATCGTCATCGTCTCCCAGCCAGGCAACACCAACACCAACCCACAGACACACACACACGCAGAGAGAGAGAGAGAGAGAGAGCCGGAAATGAAGGGCTTATCGTGTTTCCGACATCCACCTCGGCTCAAGCTTGGCGCTCTGTTCGCGGGAGCGTTTCATGCGTCGCTTACTCGAGGCAGAGTCTCCGAAGCTAAGAGGCTGGCTGTCTGTCCTGTTCACGTCGGAACGCAACACGGCTCGAGCCAGACGCCCGCGCGCCCGAAAGGTACAATTCGCCCAAAGGCAATCTCTGTCGATGCAGCAGCGCCGGAATGATCCTTGTCTTGTCTCGTATGTTCCGCTACGGGCATCGCTGTGGATATAATATGACGACTGTCACCCAGCTCACCCACCGATCAAAACCAGATCTGCCTTTTCTCCTGTTTTTTTTTTTAAATTGTCAACGAGAGCCATCCTTGTCCTCCATCGTCGTTAGTCAGTCCTCATTATCCATAAAATCCGGCCTGTAGTACAATTGCAAGATGCGTTACTCCATTGTCACTTCTACTGTCCTGGTTGCGGGCGCCTCAGCCCACGGCGTCATTCGCAACGTCGTCGGCGCCAATGGTGTCTCCATGCCTGGCCTCGGAAGTATGTAATGCGGTCGCATCTGCATCTTCACCGCTAACACTCGACAGTCGCCGATGGCACACCTCGCGACTGCGCCGTCAATGCCTGCGGCTCCCAGGCCGATACCTGCATCATCCGCGACACCGAGATCGGGGAGGGTCGAAGCCCTCTGGGCTGGACCCAAGGTCACGGCGATGTCAAGCCGGAACCCGTCGTGGCCGCATTCATGGGCATCAGCAACAACGTCGTGACCAACCAGGGCACCTCGGGCGCCGCCGGCTACGAGGATGACCTGGAGGCGCAGGCTGCCAACGCGCAGCGCGCCCAGCGCCGCGAGGAGCACATGAATCAGATGCGCAGCGTCTGGTCGGGCATCTTCAACCTCCCCGGCATCGGCGTCCTGGGTCTGGGTGGCAAGGCCAACGACTATCCCAAGGAGACTCTCGTGCACGACATGTACGGCGTGGGCGCGACCAAGGGCATGCCGACGACAGAGGACAATGGCAACATTAACATGATCTACCGCCAGGTACGTGAGCTCGCTGATGTCTCCCGTACAAGTCTTCTTCCACGTCTTCGTCACCTTATTCTGCCCTTGATGACCTCCGTTTGCGTCAACTGCATCATTCTGACACGATTCCCCAGATCAACCAGGACGGCGCGGGACCCTTGACCGCGGCCATTGATGCCACCTCGGGCGGCAAGGACGCCGCGGCCTTTCAGAGCGCCGAGGTGACGCTCAACATGCCAGGCGTCGGCATCAGCGGCCTGTCCATCGCCACCAACACCGACTTCCCCATCACGGTGCGCATGCCGGAGGGCGTGACGTGCGAGGGCGAGATTGTGGGCGTCAAGAATGTCTGCGTCGTGCGGGTGCGAAACGAGGCGTTTGCCGGTCCCTTTGGCGGCTCTGCTGCCTTTGTTCAGAGCGACAAGGCCCGGAAGGAAGCCATTGCGAAGCGCTTCCAGAAGCGATTCGAGCTTGGTGGGCGGTAGAGCAGGTGGGCGTGCGATGCTGCGGGCGAAGCAACGCAATGGTCAATTTACTTCATTCATTGGCGCTCGATCGATGCTCGATTGACGCTCAAGCTAGGGAAAGGACATGGTAGGTTGTCGAAGGGAATCAGAAATGGCCGGCTCTGGGGCAAACAGTGCGTATCGTAACTACTAGACGCTACAGCAGCTGCGACACGTGATTGATTCCGTAAGATGGCCAGACGCGTCCAGCGCGATGCAAAGACTCTACCATCGTCAATCTCTTTTTTTGTTTTTTCACTCATAGATCTTTTAATAAAAAATTCGAGGCCATCAACCTCTCCACCATTGATGTGCACGCCTACCGGCAGGCCTTTCTCAGAGATCTTCGTTGCTAGTCGTCCTTTCAGCTTCAGCTCCACCACAGCCAACCAAACACACCAACATCAGCTAGGCCTCGACCTCTACTCCAGCAGCAGCAGCAGCAGCAGCCGCCTCCACGGGCATTCACCAACCGCGAAGAGACGGTGGCATCGCCTGGGACTCATGGCGACCGAAGATGAGCGCTATCGGCAGTCGAGCCAATTCCGGCTATGGTCTTATTCCCCCAGCGGTCTGAGTGACCTGCGCCGCAAGACGAACGCGCTGGCTAGGCAGCAAATATCCGCCTCCTCCTCCGCCGCCGCTCCCCCCGTCGACTTCCTCACTGCCGACGAGGAGGCCCGGCTCGTGCGCTTCTTCACCATCGAGCTCATCCGCGCCGCGCAGTTCTGCGAGCTGCCGACCGAGATACGCTCCACCGCCGCCGTCTTCCTCCGCCGCTTCTACGTCACCAACTCGGTCATGACGTACCCGCCCACCGAGCTGCTCAAGACGTCGCTCTTCTTTGGCTGCAAGGCCGAGGGCTTCTTCATCCGCCTCGACAGGCTCGCCGAGAAGTTCCCAAACACGACGGGCGAGCAGATCCTCGCCGGCGAGTTCCTGCTCTGCCAGGGCATCAGGTTCGCCTTTGACGTGCGCCACCCGTTCCGTGCGCTCGAGGGCGCCGTGCTCGAGCTGCGTCGGAAGCTGTCGTCGTCGTCGTCGCCGGACGCCGAGCAGGAGACCCTGCGCATCAACGCGGCACACGTGCGGGCGCGCGAGATCCTCAAGTTCAGCGCCCTCGTCACCGACGCCTACTTCCACTACGCCCCGAGCCAGGTCATGATGGCTGCCCTGCTCATGGCTGACGCGGGCCTGGTGGATGTGCTCGTTCCGCTGCCGGATCCGTCGGACGAGGGCGTCACGACCAAGACGGCGCTCCGCAACAACATCTTTGCCGCGCTGGAGGCGTGCCGGAAGATGCTCGAAGAGGAGCCTCCGGAGCGCATGACTGAATACTGGGGCACGGTAAGCCACCGAGTTTTGTTCTCCTTTCAGTTATCCTCGCTTCCGGGTTGAAAGGCATTCTAACTCTCATGGTGCAGCCGGAAACCGTCAAGTCCATGAAGCCACTCCGAAAGAAACTACAAAAGTGCCGAGATCCGGATCGAGCCGACCTTGTGGCCCTGCAACGAGCGCGCCGCGAGCAGGCTTCCGTCAAGACGTCCAAGCCGGCGGGGGCTTTGGCGAGTGGTGCGGAGGGTACGGATGCAGAGTCGCGCGAAGCGAAGCGTAGAAAGCTCGAGGCGGCCGATGACGTCTTTGGACCAGCTCTCGGCTGAGATGGTGAAGGCTTCAAGACCAGAGAGGAAGAAGGGCGAGAATTCATAAGTCGGAAACCACGTATCGAACGAGGGCACATTCAGCAAGCAATACCACAGACAGCGTCAGCACGCAGTTGGACCCAGTATGGTGAGTGCGATGCGTGCTCTATCATGACGAAACGACAAGGACGTGACAGGATCGTATATTGTCATGACTCGTGCATGAAATCTTGAATCGCGAGCGACTTGCCCGTGCTCAGAAACGTGCACTCTTGATCACCATCCCCAAAGGGGGGGTTGGCCAACCGAGTGACGGCGCTCGACAGGATTCAGAAGCAGTAACACCTGCTTAGATCCATCGTTGGATGGGTGCATTCGTGTATTCAAACACCAGGGCAGCTTCATTGCACGGGCTGGCTCTAGATAAGATTGTAGATGACCAGATCAAAATTACCGGACTAGACATGTTGGCGAGCGCCTCGCCGTCTTGCTCGTCCGGGCACAAGCAAGTCAATGACAATATCAAAGATTCTCAAGACATGTAATCAAAGGCACATCTGCCTATAGCTGCGTAGGCGGAATGACCAATCATTAGTTTTACCATCTTGGTATCCAGTGTTGTCTTTTTTTTTTTTTTTCTTTCCTTGTTCTTCTGACGTCGACGTCACAGTGGTACTGTATCTATCCCAGACCAACCATCTGCAGCCCTACCCTACACGATCGCTAGCTTTGGTTGAACCTACAACGGTGCGAGTACAAGTCACCAAGGTATTTTCAACGCGACCTATCCGGAGAGCCCCGTTTTCGACCTAATGATACGGATCATGCCCATGGCCGATTCGAGACGGATACATGTACTTCCTTGGCGCGCTTTGACGGAAGTTTTTTTTTTTTTTTTTTTTTTTTTTAAAATGTTGCTCATGCGGCGGGTACAGATCGATCACAATCCACGCGACTAGTAGTAGGGCAGCGAGGCCTAGGCCGAGTTATTTTGGTCAGCGTGGCCTTGCTCATTAGGCTTATCCTTTAGTAGTGTGGCCGAGAACCAACCACCCCCCCCCTTTACCTTGCGCAACCAGAAGCAACCTTTTAAAGCGTTGGGTTGTGCTGGCAAAATAGTATAAAAATTACATGCTTGCTACCGAGTTCAGGTTGGATGCCGGAATAGGTAATAACACGGACGGCTGCAGTTTATGGCGGACACACAAGGGGGGGGGGCTGAGGTTTGGCCGTTGGAGCTTGGCAACTGAGTCGGACGATCGTTATATATTAGAGCAAGGGAGTTATAAAAAGGGAAAAGGGGGAGGTGTACTGTACATGCACGAGTGACGCGCCCAATGGTACAGTACAGTCAGTTAGTCGGTAGCAGGAGGTGCATGAAAGTTGAGTGAGTGAGTGAATAAAGACCCCTTCTCAGGCGGCTTC